>JAZGTK010014162.1:0-13896 GCA_036877625.1 Ambastaia sidthimunki
CCAGCATTTCACAATTAATTTAAAAATCCTTTAAATGCCCAACATTTAACAAACACTAAACCATAAGTTCTTGCTGTACTTATACAGACATTAATGATACTTCTGATACTTGTACTGCTGTTATCATGGGGCATCATTGAACAGCAGTAGTAAAAATGACTTTGAGCATCACATTATCACTGGTCTTGTCTGAAAAGCTTAACCCTGATTTGAGGTCAGCTTAGCACTCTGACCCGTGTCAGTGAGTCACATCAGCCTGCAGTCAGTGTGCGTGTGGCTCGAGGTTTGATGAATGCTAAAGCTGCTTGTGTGGCTGCATGAGCTGCAGAACGCCTGCTGTAGGATTGACATGATTTTCTAGCTGCTGTAGCAGCTGACAACAGACTGCAGCATTTCCACAATCTGTGATTCTCACACATGGAATTTTTTCTGAATACAGTCAAGGCCAATATCAAAACAATAATAATTATAGCATCATTAACAATACATTTTAGGTTATGATTTATAATAGCAACTATAGAACATGAATCAATCATTTAAAATCACGTTTCTAATTCACCAATTAGCAGGTTGTGGTTAATGAGGCTTCATTAAACCATTGCAGTTTATTTACATGTATGCATGTAGTTGACGCTTTTATCTAAAGTGACATACAGTTCATTTAAGCTATACATTGTATCAGTGTGTTCCCAGAATCAAACCCACAACCTTTTACGCTGCTAACGCAATGCTCTACCCACTGAGTATTAACATTTAGCATTATTCATAATGAACAATGTTTTGAATTGTATTATGTATGTTTGTTGGTTGTTGTTAGTATCTTATTTTAAAATATTAAAATCGCCCACTCAGACTTCTGTAAGGAAACTTCAACACTGAAGTATCTTTATTTAGTTACAGGCCACAGTCTGATGAAACATTTATTAACTTTATTAAAAACTCCTGTTCAAATCAAAATGAAAAAACTAAAAATCAAAATGAAAAATTCCTTCACATTAATTCAGACAATTGTACATTATTTTTACTGATTTTTGCACAGCAATCAGTCTCTGGAATTTCAGCATGTATAGTGTAACATATGAGGACTGAAAAGAACAGAAACATCTTTTGTTTTTTTCTGCAGCTGCTGAACAGACTAAAGAGCCGACTTTCCCTTCAACATGTAAATACACTTTTATTGTTTTTTAACAAGAACATTAGAACCAATATAAGCACAATTATTACATGCCAGCTCGAGTGTTTATGTGAGTTCTGTCTGTTTGTACGTTAATTAGAGTAAAACTGCTTTATTAACGTTTTAATATTTTTTTCTCAGTCTCTGTTTATGACCTTTAAATGCTTTTGTTTAGATTTAATTTTACACAGTGCTTAATGTTTCAATTTAAAAACAATATAGCTTTGCAATGCAAGCTTTGATAGATTGTATATTGCATAAATATAAGCCTGTTCTTATTATTTCTTTTTAAATTTCATTTATCAAATATCAAATACATGAGTTGAAATTATGTATTATTGAAAAGACAATATCAATAGTTAAATCCAAGCATCATAATGGAGATTTCAGTGATTTGGAACTTGATGTGGTTGTTGGTGCCCGACGGGCTGGTTTGAGTGTTTTAGAAGCTTCTGAGCTTCTGGGATTTTCATGTACAACCTCATCTATGTTTTACAGAGAATGGTTCAAAATAAATAATATCGTGTGGCAAACATCTGCGGGGAATGTCCAGACTGGTTCAACATGACAGCAATGAATAGAACCACAATATAACACACAACACATCAAACTCAAAGCAGAACCTCAGACCTTGGACTCAGCTGCAGAAAAACCAGAAATGAAGACTACAGTGAGCACAGGCTCCTCAAAATTGTGACAGGGTGAGAATTTGACATACAGTGCTGGATCCATTCTGTCTTGTATCTTTTGACGCTGCTATATAATTGCTTATAAATCAGTAATGCTTTATTATTGTACAGTCACAGAGCTGAAAGAGTGGAAATGATTTAAATCTCAGTCTGATCTGATTCATTAAAGATTTGCATAAAAGCAGGTCACACTCAAGGTCAAAGGTCAAAGGCATTTTTAGATTGTGTCTTTTGGGAATAGTGAGTTTTGCATGTTTTGTCTTAATAAATATAATATATAATATACTATTTGGGCTTCCAAACAGGTACAAAATAAAGAGCGTTTTTCATTCAAACGGATTTTTAAATCGTGAACGTTCTGTTACTGTGTTATCACATGACTTTAAGATCATATTCTGATTCAAGCTGTGCAACACACAACATACACCCAGAAAGTGCATATATGCACTTTAATAAAGTACAATTAGTATCATGTACAGTATTTGCGATCTTCATAAATGAGTGCTCATGTATTCTGTATTAATATACTGTAGAAAGCATATTTCAATTATTTAATAACAAGGCATAAAGACAATTGTCATTTGATTTTTATACATTTACATTACTCTTAGCCTCAGGCAACACACCAAAAACCAGACACGGTCAGATTGTGGACATAAGCAGCAAGATGTGGCAAAAATCACCAGAAACATGATGTAGGCAATCAATAATAATTTTCAAGAGGTGAGTTTTATTACAGTACAATTATCCGAGTTTGTGCTTGATTTTTGATCTCGCTCTTTCTGTCGTCTTAAAATGGATATTTCTAGCCATTAAACGCTCTAGCAAAGCGTTCTGAAGTGTGTAAGTGGCATCATCAATTTCTGAAGTGTCTTTCTCTCGAGCAAACTGGTTTATCACTAAAAATGTTGCTCAACTGTTTCCTTTGTGCTAATGTCTCGTTAGACCTTTCATTTTACAAACATCTGAAAATGAACTACAAACACACAAACAAACAAGAATAAACTAACAAAATGGAAAATCTGCAACAATGAGCAATTTTGGTATAAATGGTTCAATATTTCATGTTTGACTCCTTCAAACACGTGCTAATGTGAGTTGTTAGTTGGGTAAGCTCAGTTTTGTTAGGTCCGTATTATTCTCAACACAGCCAAACTTCTAACAATGCTAATAACATGTTTAAAGGATGATGCTTCTACGTTGTGTTGTGAAGACTGTCACAATGTCACCTTTTAACCAACATTCACAGCCAGTGAATTAAGTTGTGTATAAAACCAGTGAATGACATGTACACATCACTGCCCTGAATGCAAATATCAGTTATTTAAATTTCAGTGAGCATTGGGCTGTCAGTGGAGAGTTTATTTTGAGGTGTGATCTAATTTATTGAGGAAGGACACACAAGTGTTGCTTTTCATTTCTGTCAGTAAATAGTAAAACAAAAACTTCTAAGATTAAATTATTTGTTCTGTTAACAAACAGTGAGGGTAACTGTTTATTTAGCTACTGTAAGTACATTTATCTGAAATTAGGTTATGAATTTACTTTAAAGTTAATATAGTTACAAAATTAAACCTAAATGCTTTTATATGGGCCACGTTTAGTACTAGAATGTGACATTTCTACTCTTGTATGATGGTAACGTTAAATAATAAAACTGAATTTTATGATTCTGTATTGCATTGTTATGAAGAAACGTATTCACGTTCAAAATATTAACAGTAAAATATAACTACAACACACGAGAACAGATAATCTACAGAAATTAGTTGCTATGACATCAGGAATAAATACATGTGGTCAGAATGTCTCACTGCTTCTGAATTTTGCACAACAGCGTTGATACGACCCTTTACATTTTTACATTGTTAGGGCATGTTTACAGATGTAGTGCAACGTTGTCAAAGTGAAAAGGGAACATTTTGCCAACGTTGCCACAGTGTAAATGTGTTTGCTGGCAGAGACCCCCAGGGACCCGCAACAACACATCAGACCTTAAATTATGTTAATACCACAACAGCATCAAGACAAAAACAGTTCTAATGAACAAACTACACAACAGTTAAACTAATGTTTTATACTGTATGTTCAGTAGCATTTCATTTGACAGTTTTAAATTACTATAGCAATATCGATTATTATGTCCCAGGGTTCAAAAAGTAATCACCAGTTAATTAAGTTATGTTGTTCATTAATGTTACTCAGTAATTGGGTAAAATATGATAACAAACACTGCAGAAGTGTCACCCAACTTTCTGTATAATGACATTGTGTCATTTGTTAATCATTAAAACAGAAAAACAACAGCGGAATGAATGTAGTGCACCTTAAAGTTAAATTTATTAAATTTATTTCATCTTCTGAAATGAAAATAAAGAAAATACATCTTCCCATATTGAACCCCTGTGGAAATTTGGTTTATTTGTCATGTAACTGACTCGGAAGTCATTTGTAATGGTCAATGTTTGGGATGCTTAGGGGAAAATATCCCTGGATCCAGGCAAATAAACGTATAAAAGATGGAATCTTAGGGAATTCTGACAGACACAGTTTTCAAATAGGTTAAGTGATAAGAAGACACACATAATCTGTATTCCCTAAAGCAGAGAGATACATTCAATCAAAGCCATTTATAAAACACAACATACACGGTTTATCTTGCACAGCCGACTGTCAAAGCATCTGTAAAGATTTAGTGCCTTTTGTTGCTGTGATAATATTGCAGGATGAGAAAAAGTCAATAAAACGTCTTCCATGATGTGACACCAGCTGTGTAGATGTTAGCTGAACAAAACGTGTGATTCTTATGTTGTGTCAAATGTTTAATCTTCTGCTTTAAATCCTTCAAGTTACGAATAAGAAGAGAAAATAATTCATGTACTAATGCCTGTGTTCTAAAAGATTAAATACCTTACAAATAAAGACACTTCTCATTGCCCTTTTAATTAAAAAAAAAGCAATGTACAGCAGGAAACCTTTTATTTAGGTTTTAGGTATTTCTAAAATAGCTATTATGGTATGTACTGTTACCACTTAATATTTTGGTCATACTACACCACAAATAACCTGCTTGCTTCATTCATATAAATAATTACAAAGCTGTAAAAAAGTCAAACTTTTTAAAGATTTGTAACCGTGATGTAAAGGTTGGGTGGGCAATTTCAGAGAGGCTAGCAAAAACAGGCTAGCTGTGATAGCATGAGATCACACCATCCCTTAACAACACTCTCCAAAGCCACACATCCACCAAAATACACGAAGCCAAACACTGTATGATAGGCAAGCAGGTTTCTCTGTCATTGCATTCAAAGTAAATGCAATGAATAGACATTTAGTTTTTGGTATTGCCCTTTAACAGAATACACACACAGCCATAAGACTTGTCTGTAACTTTTACCTCTCTACTGTCATCTCTGTTAGAAACATAAAATTACACGTTACTTGTGGAGTACGTTTATTCTTAATGTAGAGGACAAGTTGAAATTATGCTAAAAGAACAAGATACAAACGTGACACTATTCCAGCACTCACACGGGTCTTCAAACTGACCCTTAAATTATAAATCATTATTATATACTTAACATGTAAATCATGGTAAGGTGGGGGATAATGTTTCATCACTAACTCATTAACTTGGTTGTCATTAAGCAATGAGTGTTAAGTACATGCAATGTCAGGGAATCGAACCCATGACTTTGGCATGACACTAGTACCATGTTTTACTGGGCGATCTCTGGACAGTGCAGATGGCTGTGGACCTCCATTAGAGGGGGTATGGACCCTCCTCTCCCACCCTCTGCCTTGTAACTGCCTTGCCCAGCATTACCCAACAAACATTTTTACAGTTTAGTTTGTTGGTTTTGAGTTTTAAGATCGTGAGTTTTTATATAATCAATAAAGGCAGAACTTCTATTTTTACGGTTTTATTTGTGCAATTTTATTGTTTTTATGTGTTTTTACAAGCAATATGGTTGTTACAAGAAATATTTTCTGCTAGTTGTATTGCTTTTATCAAAATAAAATCAGAATTTAACCAGTCATATAAATCAAAGAAAAGCTGAAAGCAGAGAAATCAAACATAAGTCTGACAGGAATGAAACATCACTGCACATTGATTTACAGAGCGATATAAAAATGAAGAAAATGGGGAGGGTGGGGAAAATAAAGTGATAATCAGGGCAAAACTAGGAGTCTGGATCAGGACAAGAGACAGGAAACAAAGAGACAACAGCGATTCTAGTTTATCTGTTTTTATTCAATTCAATTTCAGTGTTTGGGGTCACTGAAACACTTTTGCCACATCACTCATCATTTGCCAGTGATGCTGAGCGGATCTTGGGCCTGTAAATACAGGACAAAGGAATTTTCTGATGTTTTGGAGTTGAATATAAGCTGCAAAACAAGCCTCAAAACAACAGTGAAGAAGCTGTTAAGTGCAATGAGCACCACTATCAGTTACTATCAAGTGCTTAAACTAGAAGTGCAGGAGAACATGAACAAAGATCATGAACACTTTTCTAACAGTTTAAACTGCTTCTCCAAATTTAGTCTCTTCAGTCTGTTTTTCACAGTTCTGTTGAAGTTTGTCTAACACATGCTCCACAGCCCGACTCCCACTTGAGAAAGGCTGGTGTCCCTGTCAGGATAACATTCTTTGACCTCTTAAGTGATTTTATTGCCATTCCGCCTCCTTAGCTTGGGTAAAAGTCAGGACAATCCAACCAAATGCCCTCAAGGTGGAAAGAGAGAGTTTATTCTCAATACTTTTAACAACTTCTTTAAAACTAGAACAAATTCTGTGGCTTCACATCTATAATCCAGTTTCTCTATGAATGCTAATCAGTATTGTTGCCAGATGTTGCCACATAATATTGTTGAATAATATATAAGTTGTTATAATGAAACACTGCTGAAAAACAATATCTAACGTTGCTGTTTTTGTGCAAGTGATAATCTCCAGTGAAGAAAATTCAGCTGAATGAACTATGTCACAAGTCCCAAGCTGTTCAGTTAGCTGGTCTTCATCATACAATACCTCCAGCAGGGGGATTAGGACCCCTGACCGTGCTTGATGCTGCTTATACTATTATGGAGAAAATAAACAGAGACACAAAATATTGAAGGTAAAGTATTTTTCTTTACGGGAGAAGAAAGAGACCATGGAGTGTATGAGAGACATACTTAAGAAATTGATTATCAAGACAATAATCCAGCAGTCATTATACAAACTATATGACTTCCGCTCTCGACCTATCAGAATCAAGTGTTCCAGAGTGCCGTGTAATCACACAGTGTAATTATAGAATGTGTGGCACATTCTGAGCACCACTGATGTGAACAAATGCTGCACTGTGGGCTGCTCGGGCAAAAACACTTGTTTCAGACGTCAAATTCATCATGTTCATTTTAATTTACATTTATTTGTTTAGCAGTTTCACAATATTACAATATTGGTTCAAAGCTGCTTCACAAAAAAATAAAAATGTTAGTCATAAGAATTTTTTCACATATAACACCAAAACATTTTTAAAAAGTTATAAAATGCCATTTTCATCCTCATCTAGATTAACAGATTAATTATTATTGCAACTGCTACTAAATGTTTTGCTTTTTTGCTGTATCTCAGAGATATTGTGATGAATAATTGTATGCTTTGGTTATATGCAGTTTTTTACTGTGGTGTGGAAATGATCGTTGAACTGTTGTGCACTGGGAATGCACTGGACTGACAGTGTGAATGGTTTAACTGGTTAACAAGTTACAAAAATTAGACAGCAAATATGTACTGCAAGATATGTGTAAAACAATCATAACTGATGTTAGTGTATGTAATGATGTATAACAACTTAAATCTGATTGAAAGAAACACATACAGCATATGACAGACACTAAAAAAAGCCCAAAATATAAACAGTAAAATCAGTATATGATTTATATGAATTGTGTTGGAGTGCCTGGAAGGCTATTCCAGAGTTTAGGAACCAAATGAAAAAACACTCTAGACCTTCTTTAGTGGACTTCTGGGTACTACCTAAATCCAAGAATTGTATGACTTTAAAGAGTGGATTGGCTTGTAGCTTGATAAAAGAATGGTTAAATATACAGGAGCTAATATGTTGATTAAGAACTTGCAATATGTTGTATGTAATATGGCACTCGATAGGTAGCCAGTGTAGAGATGATAAAATCAGGCTTATATGATTGTATTTCCTGGATCTGGTAAGGCCTCTAACTGCTGCGTTTTGGACTTAAATGTTGCATGAAACAGCTGACAGCAGACACGAAGCAGCAACACCCAGACTCATTTATTATTCCTGGGGACCTTACCTGTTAGCTGCCAAAATACAGGCAGCATGTTACATGTCCCACCAGAGATGCATATTGGACCACTGTTACACCACAATACGTGATGCATATCACTCAGAGCTCACAGCTGTGGGTCTCTGATCACTTTCTCCCACCTACAGACAGAAGCTCAAATCTGTCAAGCCTGTAGTAAGGACTGTAAAGAAGTGGACCAGTACAACAGAACGGGTTCTGCCTGTTTCCACTGCACTGACTGGACCGTTTTCTGAGCTACAGCCACTGATAATATGACATCCGACATCAGCTTCTGTGAGGACGTGTGTATTCCCACCAGGACTCACATGACACTATTTACAGTGAAACTGAGACAGCTTTTTCAGGCCAAAGAAAATGCTTGTAGAACTAGGGACAAAGCCTTGTACAATCAGGCCAAAAATACACTAATAAAGGAGATCAGGAGGAACCCCCCCATCCCCCCCTCCCACAATTGCTGCGTGTGTAAAATGGGCTTTTAACTGTAAATATATTAAAATACAATTTAAAAGTTGACAGAATAAATGTGTGTAATGCCGTGTGATCATCACATATTCACCCTCATGTCTTTCAAAACTCTGTACAGAAGCAAATGTTGTGTAGCATGTTTAAACCTGGCACAGTCATGACACAATGAAGCTGAACAAGTAATACAATGTTTTGTCCATTAAGTTCCTGCACGAAAGGTTCTTAAACTGAAAATAATGACCTACATGTTTATACGTTTCTTACAGCTACTCCACAATTGCATAGTCATTTTATTATTTAATTTTTGGGACTGTACAGCACCCGTCCACATTTATTTTTACTGTATGAAATACTGTGAACATTCTCTTGAACATCTTAAAATTATACATCTCTGGAATTTACATTTATTCATTTGGCAGACGCTTTAATCCAAAGCAACTTACACATTTCCTGGGATCGAACCCGTAACCTTTGCACTGCTAACGCAACGCTCTACCAGTTGAGCTTCAGGAACACATATAGGAATGACATTACAGTGAGTGAATGATGCCTTTTGAAACCTTGATAATAATTAAGACATGTTGGTATGGCTCATGTCACCTGCAGTAAGTTCTCCGGACACAAACACAGTATTCATCACAGCAACAGTCTGTTGGAAGAGATGTAGTGCATCTGAGAAAGACAACAAGGAATTGCTGTTTAATGGCCTCCCCAGGCAAGAATAAAGAACCCAGCACAGAAAGAGTCATAATAACAGTCGAGCTGAGGAAAGCAGGAAATAACAATCTTCCAAGAAAAGAAACAGCCCAGCAAATATAGACCTAAACATGAGACTACAGCTACTACAGCTGAAACACACAATACAAACTCATACAGTGACATCAGCCATAAAACAACACACAGTATAATTATACATTTAAATACTGAGCAATATTAACAACATGGATTTACTCTAGGGTTTAGATTATAGTTTTTTTTTTTTACAGCTAGTTGCATGTAAATATGCCTAATTTACTATTATTACTGTTATTATGTATAGTATACAGTTTTCTTATAGCTGAAACTTGTCATCCATGGTAAGAAAATAACTCCACAACTAACCTGCAATTTTACGTTTCAAACAGAGATGGCGATAGAGAGGCAAAAGTTACAGAGTGTAGCTTTAATGATAAACTTACTTTATTAAAACTGTTGTGTGTATTATAAATAAATAAAGGACTTATATGCATGTTTATGTCTGTTTAGCCAGTCATAGAAATTTGCATCTGCCATCATGCTATATCATATTTATTTATTACATTTACAGGAAAGTGATATTAATATTGACAATATAATGATATGACAGGATAACCTTGTTATCTGTAGAGCAACATTTGGTTTAAAGTGTTCAACCCTTTCCAAAATATTTTCCAAAATGCTCATGAGTCATGTTTCATAGCAACTAAAGTAAGACACTTCTCTTCTTAATATCTTTTCTGTGTCTCTGCCTTCTCTGGGTTTGAATTGTGGTTGAATATTCTGCTGAGGGGAGAGAGTGTAAACAACTGTAATAAAAATTTATTACAAACACTGAGAGTCAGCCCAGGTCAGCCTATCACGAAATATTTAATAGCTCTGTTGTGCTCTGAATGTATCAAGAGTCGGAGACAACAAAAGCAATTTAGGTTTGCAGAGAGATGGAATAATTGCACTTGGTGATGAGCCGTCACGTTCAATGAGGTTCAATAACAGTACAGAGTTTAATTTCTGTGAGAGGATTGAAGGTAAAAGTTGAAACTGGCTATGTTTGAATGAGGACATCAATGCCAACTCATTGTTTTGGCATTTTTGACATTTTCTCTTGGTTTTCAGAGGCAGAATAGCAGATGCTTTTTTTCTACAAATTGCAGCTGAAAAACACGTCTCTCCAAGCCAATAGCAATTTCCATACTGTGTGATTACAGGGGCCATTACGTGTAAAATCGGCACAACAGTGTGGCAAACAGGTATCAAAGAAAATTGGGTTACCACTTACATCATGAGAATTGAGATAATAGCTCTTATTGTGCACACGGTCCACAGCGAATCGTTTTTGTGAGGTTTTTGTGTGTATGCTAAAACATTTTATTTTAGGGACAAAGTCAGTGTTTTCTTAGACGCTTGAGACTGCTGTAAGAAAGACATGAGGTTTCAAATCTTTGCTACAGTGCTGAGGATAATTCATTACAGTATTGAAAAAAATCACAGTCTGAGGTAATCAGGACTTGAAGCTGAAAGACTGAGAACAGATGCATGAAATAAGACATGAAATATTCATGACACTGTTGCCAGTATGATGGCATGAGACCGTGTAGCATTTATGACCATTTTTGACATGCTAATACGCCATCATGTATACACATGAGCCACTGTCATACCATGTTTTGTGTCTATGTATCTCAGTTGGTCTAAAATGCAACATATGCAGTGTAATTGGGTATAACATATCTGCTTAAGAGTCTGCTTTGCTAGAAACATTTCAAGCTTATTGTTATTGAGCTTAGCAAAAAGCTTAGAGATGGGCATGATGGGGGCTCTGTAGTGCCCCCTTTTGTTTAAAGTGACGGGGATACTTTTGCCTACAGAACGTCAGCCATTTTGGACTGTATATGGATTTTATGACAATTCCAGGCCCTGAATTAAATACTCCTCATATGGGATTTATGGGAACGTCACCAAACTAGGTAAATATTATGCCGAGGCATTAAATATGCCAAATTGCAAAGGGGGTTTTGAAATCTTAAACGTTGTTGCCATGGCATAAAATTAAAACAGGAAGTGTCTCATATCTTCTGTGTGCATTGAGTGATTTTGTTAAAACCTGATCTGTATGTTTGGTCCTAGAGACTGATGACATAGAAGAGGCTATTGTGAGTCATAGCGCCACCACCTGGCAGAAGGAAGTGTGTTACTTACAACAGCCTTTAAAAGAGTTTTTCTTAATTTACACAAGTCGCTTCAGTTTTGGTCAGAATAAAGAGACTTTGAAGATGCTAAATTGTGAATGGATTATCAAACGGTGTTGCCATGGCGAGGTGTTGCCATGGTCTCATATCTTCTGTGTGCACTAGACTAGGTTTTCATGCAGTTGGCATGGCAACAACACGCTACTACAGCGACTCGTCCTTTGTCCCTTTTTGGGCATTCATAGGGTCAGGATTTATCCAGCTTCCAGATAGTCTGGAAGAAACTTGTTGTAGTCCCAACCAGACATTTGTTGTAGTGATTTCTGCAGTAAACTTTGAGCATTATAACTATCCATATCTTTTCAAACAGCAACTTCACTAACTAACGTTGAAAAAGTTAAAACACATAAAAAGAATCTGAAATCAAAACTATTGTTGCCTTGAAATATTTATATTTCTCCTTTGGCGGAAATATTTACCCAAAGCGACAATGCATTCAGACTGTACTGGGAATACTGGGAACTTATCTGGGAATCAAACCTATAATAGTTTTATGGTAAGCGCCATGTTCTACTATTTTAAATACAATTAAAGATTATGATGACTATTACCTTACAAAGCACATCATAAAATCATTCTGCAAGGTTTCTCCCAAAGGTTCAGTAGATCCTAAATTTATGATGAAATGTTACTTGGGCAGAGGTGGTTAAAGTGATGGTTCACACACAGGTAGAAATGACCCATGAACAGGAGAGATACCGAGAGCACTTTATATAGCCTTGAGCAACACATACAGCTTATCACCATGACAGCATTATAGGGCCTGAGACAAACTCTCACAGCCAGGCCCCTCTTTTTATTTAAACAACTAAAATAAATGTCCTACAGGTTGACTGTCTTTTTAGTTGTTGTTTTAAACTAATTAGGGAGGTTGTTTGAAATGAGGTGGTGAATCAAATTTGACACATGTACAGTTTACCACAGATGTGGATCCAAATAACACAACATGATTTGAACTTGAAGAATTAAACAGGTAAAATTTGAGCATTGACCAGAGAGGAATAAATAAAAGGAGTTTTGGTAACTATTGCTATTGTTTTTTATCTGCAAGACTTCAGAATGGCGCAGAATGAGCAGCAAATAATTGGTTTAGTACTGTGAGTTTAAATAAAGAGAATAAATAATAACAAAGATATTTTAATATTGTGAATATTAGTGGTATCATGGTATAGTATTGTAGTCTCTTTTACTCTTCCCCTTTTTTCCCTTATCGCAGATTATGTTTTACTCCTGTACAAAACTAAAATTCACACGTAATTTGCAAGTACATATAATTTGAAGTAATTCTTTTGAAAATTCATTTATGCCTGTGAGTCTGATTTGTAGTCCTGTGACAAGTCAACGTTTTCAAGTGAACGGTCAGTGTGTGATGCATGTGCTGTCCTTGTTTCAGAGCTATAAAGATGTTAAATAGCCACTTGAGTGTTCTCAAAAATTATACAGATGAGGTTAGGAACTGTGGTTCTAATGCGCTCAGCAGTTCTTCGTCTGAGCTAAAAATGAAAGAGAACATTTTTAAAGCAAAATCATGGTGTGTTAAATAAGTCTCATCAAAATAATTCACATTAAACTTAAATATTTAAACCAAACACAAATTCCCTATTCTTACATATTTTTGGGGTCAGCCGTATTGTTTTTGTATAACTCTGCACTGTCTCTGGCATTTGTAAAATCTGTAATTGTAACATAATGGTAAAGTGTAACATTTGAAAATAAAAAGCCTACATTTAATAAAGCATTAATCAAGGCCCACCAGAAATCTGTATAATGCTAATGGCAACATTGTTCAAATCTCAGGGAACGGGTTTACATAACCTGAAATGTTCCTTTTAAGGAAAACCAAACACTGTGCCATGGTGTTAATAAAATGAAAATGTTAATAGTACACCACACTGAAGAGGGGAAATCTGTCCAACCGTGCGGTGTAACACTTGCACTGGTGACTGGTGGGTCAGACAGGACTGGGTGGTTAAACCCTGAAGGACTTGAGATCATGGGCTTCAGTTCATGTCCAGACTGTAAAAGCTGATGAATATGTATGGAGAGGACCAGCCTACTAAATCCCGTAAGAATTCCAGAAAGCCACTTTTGGAATCCTAGATCCAGTTTCGGGTACAGAATAACTTAGACTATAGCAGGAGCAAAGTCTAAGCAGATGGAGTCCACTGACAGGTCCTGGAGATCTCCCAGTCTTATGAGTAACATCAATGCCAACAGCAAAACCACTCTGAGAGTCAGAAAC
>JAZGTK010014163.1:2464-13896 GCA_036877625.1 Ambastaia sidthimunki
TGTTTATTATACAATGCACAAAGCCTGTGATCAACACAGAGACCCACAAAAAGAGGGCGGTGGTGTCCCAGATTGAGAAGTGGAGTGCTACAGTGCTAAGCTGATTACTGCCGGTCATCCTACACTGCCCTTCCACAATTAGGTCACCCCCACCCCCTTTCATATTCCATATTTCCACTCATCTCTCCATCTTTCTCAGCTCTTCGCTCTCATCTCCATCCATCTCTCCTTAACTTCTGTGTTTCACCCATCTGTCTTCTCTTGTTCTTCTAATTCTCCCATTTCAAGTAAGAATAAAAAAACCAGCTAATATCAGCTAACACATGGTTATTTAAAAAACTAAAAAGTTGACCTTTTCTGGGCCACTAGCGGCACCAAATTGCAATCAGTTTGTTAAAGCAACTGGTTCAACCAATGGCACGAATATGGCCAATGGCAGATTGTTTGAAAACAATCACTATTATACGATTCTATTTGGTGCCCATAGTGCCTAGTTGTATGATGTCCTTATTAGAAACACCTAATTTAGGTCTCTACCAGTCTCACCTTCCAGTCTCTACTGCTGAGTTGACTCAGGTGTGTTAGATGAATAAGGAGACATCTATGTGTAGTGGGTGGCTGGGAGGAGGTTTCAACCAGGACAGGGTTAAGAAGCCCTGCGCTAATGAAACAGAAATGCTTGATCCTTATCTACTTGGTCTGGTACAGTACGGCAGAGCAAAATACAATTTAGACAACCTTACATCTTAGATAACATACATTTTTTGTTTGTAATAGGTTAATTTATTTAATTCCTTTAACAAATATACAAGCTGCACATTTCTGCTTTAAAAATGCTGTGAAATGTCTTGACCCTGAAACATTCCTTGAAATAATTTTGATTTTATTAAAAGCAGTTAATTTGGGTGTTACCAATTTAAGCACATTTTTAGTTTAGACCTTTTATCACGGCTACGGTGGAATTCTCCTCTTTCTGGTCACTGAATACCAATTTTTGTTACATTTTGAAGTAATTCTCAAAAATGAAATATATGATTTAACATGGCTTACAGATTCTTGCCCTGTTATAACCAATGGAAAAAAATAATTCAGAACACAAGGCATAAAAATTAAATGCCTAAAAATGTTATTACAATAACGAAACATAATAAGTTATGTTTATAATAAGGTACATTTGAAGTGTATCACAAACAGCAAGCAAAGGCCTGCAGCAACAGTTTATATAACCACAGCAGAAACTCCTGTTGACTGTCTCTCTGGGCTGTACATCACACATGCACACACCCACATCCCAAAGCGCCCATCCACAAGCGATACTTTTAACGCAACAATAGACTTTAAGTGATTTTCTCTGTTTCAATCTCTTAGTTTACTCATCTACCTTCAGCCGAAAGATAAAATAAAGTGAATGAATAAGTGAACGAAAGAGAGGGATAGAGAGATAATGGTAGAGCTCACATCGGCACTTAAAGGAAGAGTGCATTATTGATGACAAGACAAAGAGAAACATTTATTTATCATCCAGGACACAGTCCTGAGAGTTGGGGGGGTGGGGGGCTGGGGGGGGGGATCAAAGTGCTGAAAGTCACATAATTCAAAATCAGGTTCAACTGCAATTTCAGGTCAAGGATAAGCCCAAAGAGACAGAGAGATCACACACACAGACACACACACACAGAATGCAGAATGCTTAAATACAATGCAAACACAAACCTGTTGTCCCAAAGTAAACAAATCTCAGAATTGTTTGGTTTGGGGGAGGAAGTTACAAATATCTGTGCCATTTAACCTGATGTGTCGTATAAATATAACTTAGTCTCTGAGAACTGACAGCATAGTATCGTGATCATAAGACTTTGTACCAATGCCTGATTAGTGCCTCCAGTAGCAATGTTGAGAATTTAGTTAATTATTGGCATGGTGTGGGATGTGTATTCCTAAACAAGAAGAAATCCTAAATCCAGAGAAATCCTAAAGAAAACAGAAAGGGGAAAGTGTCTTATTTGCTCAAAAGTTAAGAAACTGTGCTTTCGGAACTCCAGTTGTACTGACTCAAAACAGACTATGTAGTAAGCAGCCTTATGCTATGATCGTGTGAGTGTGTGTAAAGGAGAGTGGACAGTTAAGATATTAACTCCGGTCACCTCAGAGACAGAAGCCACACCACATGCTGTTTCTGTGGCGATTTGCTGTTTGGCTTCGAGAGCAGCAGAAGTCTTTTAAAACCTAACAAGCTCTGTTCTCCATCACTGAGCTCTTGTATGTCAACTGAGGGAAAATAGGTGTGCTCTGTCTGTTTTATATTTGAATGAGTATTTTTTGGTAAATTGTGGTTTTTGAGATGTGTACTGGGAAGTGGCTATTGTGTTTGTTAGAGGCTTTTGGGGCATGTGTGTGTGTGTGTGATGAATGGTTTGTTACAGGGATAAGTACTCAATAACAGCTGACACAGTCTTGCCCTCTGCCCTACCCACACAAAAGCCTCTGATTATATTATTGTTTGACTGCTGCCCCTCGCTACAGCTCACACACACATACACAGGCTCGCACACTCCCCTTAAGCCCCCACAGCCAACATAATTACCACTATTGTGCACCAGATGCACACAAACTGACAGGCATACAAAGACGCACAGGGCCTGAGACCCACACACACACGTGTATGCGCCACTTGGGGCTCTGACAAAGACGCAGTCTCTGCGATTCAGACATTAAGAGACGACGTGACCTCTAAAACATACAGAACCATCATGTCCATTCAAACTGAAGAGGCACGTGCCCTCTTAGATTGTTAAGCCAAATATATTTTGAATGCTACTTAAAAAAGTGTATTGTATATTTGGTAATTCAGTTCCACGATTTTGTATTCAATTCATATAATAATAATAGTACAATTCATATCATTAAAAAAAAAACTTTTTTACCTTTGTTGCAAACTATTGAATCTTTGATAACATCCTTGATTGCAAGTAAGAACTGTTCAAATCTAAATATAGTTAGTCCATACTGTACATCACTGTACTGTAAGTCACACGTTCTTCCATTTAAACTGAGAATACTGAAAATTTAAACTGAGAAATTATTATCTACCACTACTATCATGTTACTCCGACTTTTGCCATGTGAAACCTACATAAATGTGTTTGTATCAAAACGTGAGAGCTTCTCTTTTCTATATAACTAGCCATATACATGCATATTGATAACTGCCTGTCAGATTCAGTTGCAATTAACAAAAGAGAAAGACAAATAGTTGCACAATGCTTCATAAAATTAAAAAATTTAAAGGCACACCACAATCATAAATACTTCCTCTATGTATATAAATATAACATTTAGTAATCAAACTGCTTAACATTTAGTTATCAAAAGTATACAGAGTACTTGCAGCAAAACACACTTTCACAAAGTGCAACCTGTCTGTCTCTTTCTGTCTGTCTCTCACCTCCTGCACTTGAGAGCGCAGGAGAAAGCAGAGTGTGTGTGTTTGTTGTCTAGTACACTCAACTCAAGTCCAGCAGCTAAAAAAGTGCATCGTGGTTGCATCACAAAGCAATTTCTGACCCGGTGGGGTCAGTGTATTCTGTGCGTATGTCTGTGCTTTAAAATGCTGATGCTTCAAATCTTCTCAGAATGACAAATGTCCCTTAAAACAAGCCCATCCTGTCTCACCCCGTTAGAGCAGAGTGACTCTTTTAGGCACTGCCGGTGAGGGGGAACTGACTGTACTGCCCCTTAACAGTTAATCTTTAATAGGGGCTTCTGTTTTTGAGCACACAAACAGAAACTAGCTGTGAAATGGCTTTGGTAGCACAAGTGGAAGGGCCGTGTGAGGAGAGAGAGATGTGGGGGGTGCGGGTTGGTGGTGGTGAGGAGGGGGTATTTGGGGAAACAAGGTTAAGTGGAGGAATGGAACAATTCTCTGTCGTAGTTGTGTTTACATGACCGCACACACGCACAGACACATGTAGCCATTAATGTAGTCTCGCTCTCCCTACCGCTTGGTCTCTTTTTCTCTAAAACTACACTCCCCTCCTCCGGCCGACCTGTTTTTGACAGATTGTCTGTGCTCCCGCACTCACATACTCCAAACACTTCCCCCAAACATACAGCTGCAGAAAGCATTTTGCTGCTTATTCCCTTGAACTCTCATACTTCAGTTTTTCTCATACTTCAGTTCATCAATGAAAAATAGTGTTTGCAACCCATTTTTTAGCAATGTGACACAAATGTGGATTTGATGTTATCCACGAGTGGGTTGTGAGAAGTAGCAGGTTGTTGGAGTGGAGGGGCTGAAAAAATAACAGGGCTTGGTGACATCAGCCAAAAAAGAAAGTTGTTATTGAGGCAAAAGTTATTAAAAGTTATTATTATATTTTGATGAAGTACTACAAGATACACTTTTTTAACACCATGCATATGAATAGTATTCAAGACAAGAAACACCAGCAACAGGGAACCGGTTAGTATTATTACTTGTAAGGGAATAAATGTCAGAGTCTGAGGTTGTGTGTGTGTCAGGACTGAGGTTGAGAGCCCATGTGTGTATAATTGTTTAATAGGCTGAGAACACACAGGCGTACCCCAGGGGTCTAGTCTGGGCTAACTCTGATTCCAGAGTAGCAGAGCAATGGACAGGAGATCGATCAGCCCTCCTGCCTGAAACTGACACCATCTATTATACACGCATTCACACACATTTACCTGTTTATCTAAATAAGGTGATACCACAAAAAAATGTTTTTTAAAGCTAACTAAATTTTAATACAAAATATTTTAAAAATACAAAATATTTACCCTAACCAAACACTCACTATCACATACTGTATTAATATTTTATTTTCCTTTGAGGACATTCCCAGAGGCACAACTTTGTTAAGAAACCTACAACACCTACTATGCAGTGGACAGAAGTGGACAGAAAACTCTCTGCAACTACACCCAATAATAACACTTCAACATTAGATGTATCTGAGACAAAATGGTGGATGATCATGCTGCAAGGTGTGTTTCTGAGTGTGTGTGAGGATGGGCAGAGAGGGAACCTTTCATATGGAGTAGCCATGTGGATTTAGCCATCTGTTGACATAGTCTAAATTAATTAGCTAAACTCATTACGATTTTCAAGGGGCCTCTAGCTTTAATGAAACAGTCTGCAGACACAAGCAGAAATCTTCCTCTATGTTGCTTTCCTTCCTTTCACCCCTCTACCTGTCCATCCTGTCCCATAAGACAGAAACTTCACAAACCAAAATATCACAATTGTACTCCAACACAACAAAGACATTAAAAGGAGAGCGAATGGAGTCCTCTGCTGAGGTTTCATGTTTTGTTAGGTTTTTCTCATGAGAAGTATGCCCCCAATAATATCTAATCTTTTCCAACAGAAGACAAGATCCCCAACCAAACTTGCCAAGATATTAAAGTGAGCAACCAAAAATCATGACACATTTAATCCCAAATAATCAAATTCACCCAAAACGAAATAATCTTTTTTATTATACAGATACAATTACTTTTACAGTTTTAACAACCATCTCAGTTTTTTTTTTATTTACAAGAATTTTAGCAGATATGTTGGTGACAAAGTTACTCAGACAAAGTTACATAATGAAACAACTGGGAACACTATAAAGTCTCATGAGCTACAGAAGAGACATAAAAAAAGATGCAAGCTTTGCCATATTTCTATCGGCTGCATCTGTGCACCACAAAACCAAAACACAACAGATTTGCTCAAAGACACACCTTTCCATTTCCACCATACTGTTGCTATGTGTCTCCTTTCCCTGTCATCTCTCTCTCGCTCTCTCTCTCTCCATCCAGAGGGAGTGCTCAGTCAGTAGCACCAAAGACACAACAGATGGGACTCAACATCATCCATGAGAGAGAGAGAGAGCAAAAGAAAGAAAGAAAGAGAGAAGCATTTATTATTTACACCACTCCATATTGGAATATTAATGCTAAAAGCAAATCGGGCAACTCTTCATTAAATTAACTGGAGATGCAGAGAAAAGGGGGTGTGGGGGGGAAGAAGGCGCATGCTGTTAAAAGGCCCTAAAATTAGTGAAGCAAAAATGAATCCATTAAAGCTTCCATTCTCTCTTCCCCATCCTCCTTCTCTCTCTGTACACCTCACACACTCCCATTAAAAACTGCTGCTCTGGCAGCACGTGCACACTTAAAGCTGTTTTTTCCATGTCTGTCCAGAAATATGCATTTCTGTGCTGTCCCCTAAAGTGCCTGCTCAAAATTTAAACATGCATTTGACAGCCTATACTTCCTTTGGCTCCACTTATCTTCTTTTTTTCCCCCAAATCTTCTTTCTTTTTCTATTTTTATACAACGTTGATTCCAAATGTACTTCTACGTTTAAATCCTTTTTCACAAAAAATGTAATTTTTTCATACACTAAGGCCACAGATGTTTGTGTACAGTGAGGATACTGTACATCTGGTATTGCGACACGTGACATGCGAAATCGTTAGCGACTCCTCATATTTATGCACGTACACAAACGCGCATGCACACGCTCATGCCAGTGTTAGAGCGGCAGCTTCTGCTTGGCAACACGGTACGTGTGTGTACAAGCAGTCTTCCTATTAGCTGAGCACTGGTACACGCTGTTGACTTATCAAGAGCGAAAAACATACATTTAATCTCCCTGGCATTACATGTTGACGCTCTAGTTATGAGCTCACTCGCTTACTCTACAAACCGTGTGTGTCTTTGGGTGTGTGAACACGTATATGCCTGCATAAGGGTGACAATCTATCCTGTTTAAAGGCCCACACACGCATACGCACACACAAAGGGGCCAAATCAATTCCAATTTCCTAGGTGTTCATTTGAATGATTGGGATGGCAGGGATGAGATGGAGAGCCAGGCACACGCACTCATTTAGATAGACAACGCGATGTTCTGGCCGTCTGGGTTATGGGTCACATCGGGTTTAACCTTTATGCAATGCAAAAAAACGGAGAAAAAGTAAACCCTTAATAAAACACCTACAAAGAGAGAGAGAAACATCTCTCAAAGCTTTATTTAAATAAGCATTATCTTTGTCCATGTAAATATCAATGCAACATGTTTATTAGTGTATGTACATGTTTTGTACATGTGACCGCGCATTAGTGTACTGGCCGCAGGTCGGCCCCCTTAGAGGATTATTGATTTTAATGTAAGATATGCTGTTATCTGAAAGATGTCATATTGCACACAGATTACTAATCTAAGCGCGAGACACAACACTATCCACATACAAATCCACCCCAATTCAAAGTCACTCAAACCAAACATCACACGACATATCTGCACAGACATTCCAACATTCTGTCGAAAGAGTTGCTATGGCACCCGGTCCAAATGTGTTATGTGGCTGCTGTTAGTCTTAAAATAAAACTGGGTTATTCAGATCTGACTGTTTGCAGTGCTAAGCACTGCATTAATTCCAGGGTTTAATGATCTCAGCTGTTTCTGAAATAATGCTTTGCTATTGAAATGCACTTGGTGAAATTCAAGAAACTGCTCGGGCAAAATTTAAAGAATCTGATTTAAAACTTGTTTAAATCAAACAACAGATTTAATGATCTTGCCTTTAAGATTCTTTTGGAGCCATACCATAGCCAAAATGTAGCTCTCAAATCTGAGTGTCTTGCTAGCTTTGACAAATCCGGCAAAGGTTATTGGTTGTTGCATGTCATAACCAAATGCAACACCAAATGTGATGATGCTGAAACAAGCGTGAGATTTGACCTTCAGTGGATGACAATATTTTAATAGCATCTTAAACTACTGTTTGTCTGTCACATCAAGTAATGGCATGTCTTCTGAAAACTTGGAATATCACACTTTGTCACATGAGCTTCTTTTATGGTGATTTATGTCTTTTTTTAAAATCCATATTCCCTTATGTTTTATGAAATTCAGGTTTGAGACGACATGAGACGACAAAATTCATGTTTTTGGGTTAACACTTGTGTTCGTTTTAGCATGAATTTATGTGAGAACACTGACTCAGCAAAGCAGTCTAATATCTGGTTTGTCTTATGCTTACCTGTGTGTGTGTGTGTGTGTGTGTGTGTGTCTCCTTCTGCCCCTTTTTTAGGAAAGAACAAAAAGTGTGTGTATATTGGAGGGTTGGGCAGTTAGTCCGCCATCTAGCAGAACCTACGGCTGTTTTTACCCCATTGCCCACATCTCTCTCTCTCTCACTCTCTTGCTCTCTCTCTCTCTGTCTAGTCTCTCACTCTTTTACTTTATTCCCCTTTACTTAGAAAATGACAATAAAGACTGAAGCCGCAGAAACCAGACTCACTGAAACACATCAACACTCTTTCTCTCACAAAGACCCAAATTAGGTTAATGGAGATGAATTGTAATTGAAGCCGTGGCTGACGTATACCACACACACACACTCCCTCCTTAGAGCTCTGGAAGGGGCCAAAGGGACTGAGAAGATGAGTAGATGAGAAAGACAAAAGTAATGGATGGATGAAGAGATGGATGGAGAGGTAAAACTTATGGAGCTCCAAGCATGCTGCAGAACTCTTGTCACATCAATAAAACTCATTCCCAAGCTGAAACGACGAGAAAAGGAGGAATCGATGGAGAGATAAAGAAAGAGAGAAAGAGGCACTGATTCACATCAATGAGCAGACACAGGTCGGGTCAGGAAATGAAACAGAAATACGCCGTGAGAACACAGCATGCACTCTGCTGGATAAATATACACTTGTACCTCTGCGTGTCTCCACCCACACGCAAACACTCCATTCACACTACAACCTGCATGTACATTTCTCCAAATAAACAATCTCAGCCAGAATTTCTTTGCTCAGAAGTCTCACTTTCACAGCTTTACAGATATACTGAATTTCCCAGTCATGTTTGATTTAAGTATCAGCTCAGTTGTATCAGATGTTTCTTCTAAAAGTCCTTTGAAGGAGTAAAATAAGACAATTGACAAAGTCAGAGTATAGAGCTGTATAAATTTATGTGAACTTGAGTTTAAATACATTGATCTTGGAGATACTTGATCAGAAATGTTTGAGCTCATTTTGAGATCCTTGACTTTTGACTGCAGACTTCTTCCAACATTTTTAATGTGAAACACTGCTGAGATCATTTCTAAAACTTTTTTCAAGACCAAGACCAAAAAACAAGCATGAGTTCTTTTCAATTTTGCGTGTTAGTCCTTTTATTTTCTTTGGGTAAAACACCCTCAGCCTATGTGAACATTAGTTTTCTGTTGTATTTATAATCCATTACAAACAATCATCCTCAAATCTTACACTGTCAAAAAACCCTAAAGTGGGTACACTTATCGGTTTTACAGAAAAATAATAAGAAATATCACAAACATAGCCTCTAAACAGGGTCCCAGAAAGACCAAGAGGAGCAAAGGACAGAGGAAGAGTGAGTAGAGAGATGCAAAAACAGCATGAATGCGGGTTTGTTTTCCTCTCAAATAAACAAGGCAATCGCTTGTCATTCAGAGACAGAGAGAGAGAGAGAGAGAGTTGAGAGATGAAAAACATCCATGGGCATTCAAAAACAAACTGGGATGGAGGCCAAGAATGAGAAGACCAGGAAGGTCATGAGGTGGAAGGAGAAGAGGCGTGATAGGGCTGTAGAGGTGTTTTATTCGTGAATGACTGTTGTTCTGAACAAGTGAACAAATACAAGCGCTGAGTGCCAGAAGTGAGAAATCTGACATGCATGTGTTTGGAGCATCCCACACAGAGCTATATTTCACAGGCACTTTGTTTAAAGTCATGGTTTTATGGTCATTTTTGACTCCAACTCCAGTTTCCAGTAATGTGATTGGTCAGCAAACTGCCAACCTGGCAGTTTCTTTCATAAATAAATTTACTTATGCATAATTTTAATTTTGAGGCTATATTTGATGCAAAAGAACGTGCACTTATAAATCATGTCATAAGTGGGCAAAAGCCACTTATAAGAACAGATATAAGAACAGATAAAGATAAATAAATGAATAAGGAGGCCTCAGCCTAAAAACGAACAGCTTGTTCGCATACACATGTGCGGTAGACACACTCATGCATCTCACATGTTTTAGTGCCCGCTCTTGCTTTACGTTAGCAAGACCTTGTGCATTCAGCTACCCAGCAAATGCATCAAGAACAATCTGTTCCCATGCACAGACACAGACTAACTCCATACCAGTCAGTGTATGCGTGTGTGTGTTTGTCGTGCATGGCATGCAGTCATGCTCGGAAACCTTAGGCCTTGTATTAAAGGTACAGTGACTGCTGAAGTGTTTGTGCAAGTGTGTGTGTGTTTGAGGAGGTGGAGGGGGCTTTGCGGTGGTCTCTAGAGAATTTGTATCAAGGCTAGGCTGGTTTTCAACTGAAATGTATATGAGATTCAAATTTCATGCCTGCTTTTCTCTTTTCTCCACCCCTCCACCCTCCACTATGTTCCTCTTCGTCTTCTGGGATTGTCAGTCAGCTACAGGCTCAGAAACATTCCCTGTCTTTTCTCTTTTCCCTCACACCTTCTAGCAAATACAAACTTCAGATACATGCAGACATGCACATGTTAAAACAGTGTGACATTGGGCCAACACGCTTCTTACAGGTAACTATGTGTGTTAAGGGCCAGTGAGGTGAACTTTCTGGATTCCTTTGGACAGCAGTGAACTCAAGGAATTTTAAGAAACTTTTAGATGACATTTTAATGCAGAGGACCTAATGTTCAAAAGAGAACTTCCTCAAAACTTCCCTTTAGGTTGACATAAAATCATATTTGCTTTTTATTGTACATGCTTAATTTATATCACCTTAGTATTCACACATCTTTTAATCTAACAGCTAAAATAATGTATAATAAAACAACCCAAAGCAACTAAACTCCAACAAGATCAACTTGAAGAACAAGCTTCAAAAGTAAAAGAGATGAAGTCAATGTAATGTTGCAAAAGATTTAAACATAAACAAAGAAAGAGAAAAGAAGCCCAAGGCAGTGTAGATATCGGACCAGAGCCACTGGACTTAAACTGGGCAGAGAGCACAAAGCGCAAAATGCCTGATACTTCAGCAGGGGCATGGAGCAAGAGAGAGGGCAGGCGGAAGGAATGAGAGAGAAGAGATGGATGGGAAAGCTAGTTAGATGAACGAGAGGAGAGAAATAACGATCCTAAACAAGAGAGGGGGGTCAGGTGTGTCTGAAACTCTGTGAAGAGCGAGAAACGAATGAATATCGAGTGGAAGGAAGGGAGAGCTTGAGGAGGTGGAAGTCAAGAGAAAAGGTACAGACATGTATTTACTCACACACTTTTAACTCATAAATAACTACACTCAGAGGGAAACAGAGGTTTCACTCAGAGGTTAGAAGATACTTTTCTGAAAGAGACACAAAGCTGTTCTGAAACCTGTTGGACTCAAACTAAGAAAAGCAAGCCCTA
>JAZGTK010014164.1:0-13895 GCA_036877625.1 Ambastaia sidthimunki
ATAACATATCAAATATGCATAATAACATACTGAATAATAAAAATATGAAAAAAGGCACGTTAGGGTCAGAGATTTGGTCCAGCAGCATGATTTCTGACTCACTGGTGTGTGGGCCTTCACAGCAGACGTGGTGTAGTAAATTACCTTGAAGAAATGTTTTTTTTTGGTTTGCTACCAAAATGTTTTCTCATTGTCTTTATCTTCTTTTGCAGGCGGCCTTCCCTACGAGTACAAAGTTGTCATCGCTGGAAACCATGAACTTACCTTCGATAAAGACTTTATGGCTGAACTCATAAAGCAGGATTATTACCGCTTCCCGTCGGTGTCCAAACTAAGGCCTGAGGATTTTGACGACGTTCAGTCCCTCCTTACAAACTGTGTGTATTTACAGGACTCTGAGGTCACCATTAAAGGGTTCAGGATATATGGAACTCCTTGGTAAGTTCCACAATGGCTTCTTCATTCATCAAAATCATTTTGTGTCATCATATTGTCGATTTGTTTCATCGTACCCAAACACCAACAATTTAATCAGATATCTTAAGCTAAGACTTAGCCAGGCTTTATTAAGCCAGAGTTTGACTTCAAACGGACATCATTGTTTGATGTGCTATTTACTGTGTTTATATTACGCTAAAGTAAAACCAGTAGCGGTGGGGTGAAGTTTTAATAAAGCTCCATAAATCGTAATCAGCGTTGTATATATTTAAACCGCACGCAACACGTCAACCCTGTTAATTCAGTAACAGATGGCTGATTGACCTGCATTATTCATTGTCTCTGATTATTTGAAATCAAATAAGATTTATTCTACAATGATGATTTCTTATGGCCGGCCTGTAGCGTGAGACTGACTGAATGAGTGCGAACAGACAGACCTCTGTGGACCTGGGTTATGTTAGACACTGTTGTACTTTCTGCTCTGCAGGACATGAGACATGTTCTCACTCGCTGCAGATAGTGTTACACACATTCACTCTCTCTCTGTCTCTCTCTTTCTCTCTCTCTCTCTTATTCAATCTATCATTTTTTCTGTATTACTCTGACTTTAACACACACACACACACCTGTCATCAACATTGGCATCTTTCATGTGAGGACCTGACCGTCTGATAAGCAGGCCATTATCTCAGTTAACCCCTCACCCGCCGGGCTTCCGCTCTCCCACGGGACGCCCGCAGAGCTGGGTTGGGTTTCAGGTGCGGATAGACGGCCAGCAGTGTTTGGCATGGTGAGTGTTACGGCAATATGAAACGATGGTCGACAGTTACAATAAGTCTGTTTATCACTCAGAGACGAAGACGATGGCGAAGAGTCAGTGAAAGATGAGGAAGATGAGGCTCCATGTGCTTAAAAGAATCTCGTGAAAACACCGAACTTGTGTTTTTGTATTACAGTAATGAGAAATGGAGGAAAATGTGCTTAAAAAACATGTCATAGAGAACATTTAGCCTGTTTTTATTTCAATTAAAATTTTTTCTAAGCCAAATATTTTTATTTGATTCCTGATTTTGTGTATAAAGAAGACAAAAGAGTTTTTACATTTTTGGAATTATCTTTTAAACGTGAATTTAAAATTTAAACGTAACATACCCATGTGAATTTGCATGTAGAACAAGAAAGAACATAAAACTGCTGTATCTAAAATGTCGGCAGGTTTGCAGCCAGACAGAATTAGACTGCTAATTTTGGTTAGAAGTGGGAAAGCCAGACATGTGTGATGGGTGGTCTTGGGTGTGGGGGAAGGGGGGCTTTTTGGTCATGGTTTTCCCAGCCTCTCCTGCAGGAAGTGTTTTTGTTCCAACGTATCCTTTTTGCTTTGTTGGGATCAAAAGGTGAGACCAGCCCTGGTGGACCCCTCCAAGGGCATCCTCGCAGTGGGCCGCTCTGACCTTTCTGACCCTCAGCTTCAAGGAGGTCATTTACACGCCTTTGTTAATATTCCCTACAAAGAGCTCGTTCATGCTTGACACAGACTGAGCTCCCATCTGGACGGAGGTAGAAAACAAGTTCTGCTGTTTTGTTTATTGGTATCCGGTTATGTTGTACATTGACCTTGACAATGAGAGAGCCAGGACTGATAGTGTTGATTATTCTCCATGTTGTACCCGACAGATCTTCGATATGCCTTCATAAGCTTAACCTAGGAGAAGTCAGGCTATCTTGCAACTTAACCTGATAACGCCATGCCTGGTAATCCTGCTTGGAGATACATATAGCGTATATTCCAGCTCGCAGCCGTAATTAGTTTGATTAAGGGGTAAGCTAGTGGTGCTTAACGGCGGTCTGGCTTTTGAAAATCAAAGGCTCTCTAATCCTCTTAGGGAAGGCAGACGCAAAGTCATGTGACCCGAGTTCATCTTGGGTGAGTGTTTGAAACGCTCGGCTATAACAGATAGTGGGGGTGTTCCTTTTTTGCTGCCATGGAAACCGTATCACAGATTTATCCACTATGCTAACGTTATATGATTATTATGAGCTTGTGAATGAGAATTTCAGATGATGTAACACTTTCTTGATTTGTACCAGCTGATGGAGGGGCGCACCAGTCCCTGTGTGAATTTTGGTGGCAGCCCTGTGCATGGTAGTTATATAAGTGGTAGCTGTAGTATTACTTTTAATAGTGTAGATTAAGCAATTAAACATAAATAATAGGTCTTATAGCACATATAGTTGGAATATGTATATTTGGCAAACATCTCTATAGATCACTTAATTGTCAGACTGTTCCTGTAGCTTAGTTGGTAGAGCAGAGCATTAGCAGTGCAAAGGTTGTGGGTTCGATCCCAAGGGGACGCACATACTGGTAAAATGTGTAACTTAAATGCACCATAAGACTCTTTGGGTAAAAGTGTCCAGCAAATGCATAAATGTAAATGTGCAAAAAATGACTCTTGTTGCTAAGGTCTTTTAGACTAAAGTTGGCATGCAAACATTTCTCACGTGTATAAATAATGACTTGTCTTAAACTTTTTAAAATATAATCCAAATACAAGTGATAAATGATCTAATCAAGCTCTTGTCGTAGTATTAATGTTAAATTCGTCAGGCATGTTAATGACATCTTCAGCCTAATGTGCCTTAGCGTGAGGTACTTTAGCATTAGGCTAGCGTTAGAAGGCCTGCTAATGAATACTAATTGACTAGTCTGAAATTAAATTGACTGTAAGAATGTGTTGACAGGGTCTGTAACAGACCGACACGCCGGTGTGTGTAGCAGTTTGGTTAAATATAGACGTGCCTGGGCTGATACCACCCACCTATAGACAGTGTGTTTGCCATGGAACAATTTTTCATTCATCGTTGACCTTGAAACCGAAGTCTTTTGTTGGGTAAGAAAAGCAGAAACAATCGGTACCATACTGCCCATGAATCTAATTACCTCCTCCATCCGGGGTTCTCAGCTATCAACAGAGGCCTCTCTGGAATCAACAATCTTCCCCGGCTTCTGTCGACAAGCTACCTGCCCGCGTCACTGATTGGAAGCCGACCTCTGGCTGGAAGGTGCTGTCGTTTGTCAGTGGTAATTAAGGGCTGACATCTCCTCTGCTGAGCTCGCCAATGGCTGCCGGCGGTTTTGGTACCAGGCCGGGCAGATTGAGAAGGGGGGGTGGGAGGCGGGGCGGTGGAGGGCATTGTGAGTGTAAGAGAAAGCAGAAGACCAACAGGAAAAAGAGGTCAGATGCAGTTTGAAAGTAGGGTGGGTGGAAACACATTGGCTGGGATGTTGCCCTGTGTAGATTTCTTCTTAAGACTCTCAAAGCTAGTTTTGTGTTTCTGTGTAGGCTTCGAGAGTGGAGCGGGGGCTAGTTTGTTTATTATTTATCTCCCGGTGGGATTTAATAGTGCTATTTTCTGTGTGCTTTCAAGGCAGTGTTTAGACACAACAGATTTTGTCTAGTCTTGGTCTATCTTGGTTGCCTTGGGTTACACTAAAAGTGTGCTGATAAGCAGTTGGTACCTCACAAAGCAGGTTTTTTGGCCCAGTAACAAGCTTTAGTGCAGCATGATAAATTTAATGGCCTGTTAAAGCAAAATTCAGTTTTTAAGGCCATAAAAATGAGTCTTGTTACAGAGGAATCAACACTTTGAAGCCTGTTTGTTCCAAATCCAAAACTACACAGTGTACTGTGAAGATGGCTGTCTTTTTTCAAATTGTGAGGCTAGGTCGATATGATTCTTTGATTCGATATAATTCTTTTTAATATGATTGTTTTTTAGATCAAAAGCTGAATGGTAAACCAGGTTTCAACCCCAACGTCTTTTCATTCCTTGAGAATTTTCTTTGTCTCACATCCATCTCTCTCTCCCGTGACCTCGGCTACCTGCTCCAGCATCACTGTTAGAATCACAACCCTCTGCCTCTGATCATAGTCTCTTTCAGGGGAGGATAAATATTTCAGCAATCCTTTTGGCATGTGAGGTGTTTGAAGGCCTGGCAGCCCTGTGCAGTAGATTGGCACACTGATTCCTAAGTAAGCACAGAGACTGTGTGTTTTGGGGGGTGGGGTGCATTTCTGAGGCCCAGTTGTAGCACAGGCGTCTGCTCATGTGCGCAACTGTGCGTCTGCGTTTGTGTGTTGTGTTCAGGTCGCACAGAGTTCATCAAAACAAAGTGCTCACGCAGCCAAAACAAACACAAACTCAGACACAAATATATACTCATGTCTCGATGCAGAGCACAGTTTCTGAAAGGTTATTCTTTTGATGGATTTTTGTTTTAAATCCTTTCGGTTTTCTGCATTTTAAACCTCTGTGTTTTCTTTAACCTTTTCTATTTTTGTACACTGTCATTTATTTGTCTGAGTAGTAGTTAAAGATCAACATATCTGTGGCCAATATATTTCGCTACATTAGAATGATAAGGTTCTGTCTGACATTTGTCAAAATTGAGTTGTAGACATATTCTTGATCTATTGTAACCTATTGACACTATTGAAGGTGTTTTATTTTTAAAAAATGCATTTTGGGTGTTTAATTTGAAAAATTAAAAAGTTCAGTTTTGGTATTTACAATGCAACACAAAAACTTTAAACCTCAATATCTCAAAACTGGTCAAAACGCAGATAGAACCTTATAATATTTGTATTGTATTTATTGTTTCGCAATGCAGCAATTTTGTTTCACTCAGTATAGTCATATCTTCTAATTAGATTATTATAGATGCATGAGGATGTAGACTCTTGATTCAAGGCAGTGTACAGTATACATGCCCCTTGTGGGGCCCCAGCCATATCTTGGCACCAGAATATCACAGAGACATGGGAAATTTTGTACAACTTGTCAGGCCAACTTCCACATTACGGTGACAAGTTTGGCGCAGGCAAGCAACAAAACACAGAAGATATATTATTGAATTATCTATCATAGTGTCTTTGCATGCTCTGCTTTTTAGATATTGGCATCAGAAATTGAAAAATCTCTTGCTCTACAATTTCTTTTGTTGCCTTCATCATCACCAGCTTCATTTGAGAGCGTAGGAGAAATTGTCTTTTCCCTGACTTGAATGAAGTCGAGTTCTGCATTGCTGTTCACAGAGAGACCATTTGGGAGCTCATTTGTGCTGCCTCCGTGTGTTTGTTTTTCAATCAGTGATCCTCCGTTTGTTTTATATTTGAGAGTGTGTGTCGCGACGTAATGGCAGCTCGTTGACAACTAGCTTGACGCGGGGATGGAAGCCCGACGCAGGCGTTTTTGTGTGAGTTAAAGCAGACGTACTGAGCGTGCTTGTAGGAAAGCTAACAGGGTTTGAGAGATCGTACCCAAGAGTATCGGCTGGGTGCACATGCTTGAAACAGCCACTCGTTTTTATTTGTCTTTCCATCAATCACGAGCGGACAAGCCTGACTAGCAAACGCGCACGCACACCTCAAAAGCCATTTCCTTTCTTCAAGCACTGTTTTATCCACTCTTAGCTCCGGTCTCAGCCTATGACGGAGCATTAATGGGTTGACCAACAGTAGATAATGTTTATGAAGTCTAAAACCAGCATTTGATGATGTCGCCTTCATAAATGACTGAGCCATTTAGTTTGGTTCACGTAGGAGTGTTGCAATGGCAGTTCCATTATTTTTTTGAATACATTAGCTTGTAGCTTTGTGTTTGTTTTATAAGGCTAGTTGGAATGTTTGTTCTTAGTTTTAATTGCAAGGATATATCTATTGTAATCTATCTAAAATACATTTATTGAACAAAAAATATATATATACATATACATTCTAAAAAATGCTGGGTTGTTTTAAACCCAGCTGCTGGGCTAAATTACCCTAGAACTTTCTATACGTTAATTTAACGCAATGTTTGGGATTATCCGTGTCTGACATTGGAAACTTATGATGTTGTATGTGGTTTTTGAACACAGCGTTAATCTGTGTTTGTAGAACTTTGCCATATTGTTATTTGAAGGACCCTGTTCCTTTGCACCAAGGTTTAATTGGGTCTCAGAGTTTAATTGGAAGCTATTTTAAAGCGACAAACTCGGTGCTTTTCCATTTTTCTCACTAAAAGCTTTTTCGTTCTCTCCATAATTGGATTTCAATTCTCTGCTCCAGGGCTCTTATGGACTGTATTGTTATTCTGAGGGAGTACAATTCACTGGGCCCCATTCTTTCTGCTCTTCTCATCTGTTTCAACATAATTCAGCAGAGAAAAAGATGATCCAGTCCTCGGGAATATGCTGTGAAAATCTTATTTCCCTGTAGTCTTAACCTCCTCTCAGAGGCCACGACTTTGTCAAGCACTCGTTGTGAAATGACCTGTGGGCTGGTATGTGTTCTTGTACTGCATGTATGCCTGTGAATACTGGTCGTTTCAAGCTACTTAAGGCTCATTAATTCTATTAGCTGGTACTACTTACATGCATAGTATTTATAATTTTCTCCATCCCGATGCTTGTTTTCTATGTCAAGATGATTGTAAGCCAGTTTAATGGATGCGTAAGTAACAAACAGCTATGAGTAGTTGTAATGAATGTAATGAATGACTCAATTGTGTGAAGAGTACCACATAGTGATTGGCCAATTACAACAGCTCATTTACATAATTAAAGCTACAGTAGCAAAAATTGATTTGTTCCAAGGATCAGAGAACCAAGTCAAGGAACTAATTTATGACTGTTTTTGGTGTAAGAAGCCTTAACCCACAGCATTAGTTAAAAACGTAAACGTTACTAAAACACAGACTAAGGTTTCTTTTAAAGCTAACTTTGCTCTTGCTTCTCATTTTCACTAACCCAGTGCCAATTCCGCTGAGATTTTGCTCTCTGTAGCCGTTTTGTAAGCGGCGCTGAGCGGTTGCAGATGTAGCGTGGAGACTGTGCTCTCCAGCTCTCATTTGTCTGCGCTGTCTCCATCTATCACCCAGCCCTGCTTATCAGCACGGGGTCAGCTTCTGCCCTCTCCACCGAGGCCTACATTTAGCCCTGGCCCTGCGTGGCCTTGTCTAGCCGGGGCCAGACGCTTGGCCCTTATCAGACGGGGTCTGAGAGCAGTAAATAAAGGTCTGGCCCGGGTTACGTCGGCCTGTCAGCGGGCCTCTCCCAGAAGGGAAATAAAACTCTTATTAACATGCTTCTGCTCATTGGCGTTGACAGCTTGATCAATCTGCCTCCTCTACAGATGACCTCTGCTCTGTTGTATACCACCAAATGCCCTGACGGAGGCTGAAATGAATAGCTCGGGTTGTGCCGGGGCCTTGTATCTGATACTGCAGTACTCCGAGGCATTTTTAATGTTTTTTTTTTTAAGAACTAGCGATCTGGATATTGTCAACCTTTGAGAGCGGCACGCAGACGTGAGAGTATTTTGACGTTTATGAAGTGCGCTAAATGCGTTTGGTTTTCCCGCAGGACCCCGTGGTTTAATGGATGGGGCTTCAACTTACCTCGTGGCCAGTCCCTGCTCGATAAGTGGAGCCAGATCCCTGAAGATATAGATATTCTTATGACACACGGGCCTCCACTGGGTAAGCACTGGATCGGTAATGTTACTGTAGATGAAAAGCATGTATGTGGAAGTTTGTGTCTGCGGATGGACCATTGTATTGTAATGTCAGTTGAAATGTGACTCTACGCCACTAATGTGATGTTGGGCTTGGCACAGGGTTCAGAGACTGGGTCCCCAAGGAGCTGCAGAGAGTCGGATGCGTGGAGCTCCTCAACACCGTACAAAAGAGGGTCCGACCCAAACTGCACGCATATGGGGGAATCCATGAAGGTAAGACGATATGTTCCTAACATTCACTGACAGCTCGTGATTAACTTTAAAACTCGCCTGTATTTGTGCGTCTGAATGGCATCGTTTTTTTGAATATACATAAATGTCTAGCTACACCTACTCTTCATCATGACTTAATGACATTTTAGAATTACATTAAAATAAAAATAAAAGAGTAAAAATGATGAGAGAATAGAAATCTATAGTATATAGATTTCTATACATTATATTTCTATAATGTATACACAAAAGTATATACATTTTGCATGTATTATAGATGCATATATTGTGCCACCTTTTGCCTTGATTTACATTAATGCATTTGGCAGATACTTTTATCCAAAGTGACTTACAGTGCATTCAGTGTTTGCATTTGATCAGAATGTGTGTTTCCTGAGAATCGAACCCACAACCTTTGTGCTGCTAACGCGATGTGCTACCTACAGGAACTACGATTACTGCACATTTTGATTGTTTTCTCAATCAGCTACACATGGTGCATCCTGGGTGATTTTTAAACGGTATTGAAGGAGTTGTCACATACGCCGGACACTTGTTTGGCTGGATTTCCTTCACTCTGGCCAACTCATCTACTTAAAACGACTTTGTATACATTTATACAAAAGCACAATTTGCCTATAAAACTGAATTTAAACTTTAATTCTTTTAAAAGGTTTGTGAGATCATAAGTCACATGTCTCTAAGATAGTTTTTTCATGACATTGTCATTCACACTGTAGATTAATAATTTATTGCATTTTAAACAATGCGCCTTAAAATTCGAATGCAGATGTTATAGTTTAACGTAACGTAAAAATGACAACGTCACAGGTTTGATTGTGCATGTCTGCTAAATGTTAGTGGAAACTAGAATGTCTGCAGTAATACAAATAAAAAAGCTCAAGATTAAGTCCAGGTTAAAAATAGAACATGAGTCTTTCATAACCAAGCACCTTCCATGGCAACCATGTAATATGTTTAAATAAGAGGGGACAAACATCTCAGATGGACCAGATGTAAGTGTTTTAACCCTGTCGTCTCTCTCTCTTTCAGGATATGGCATAATGACAGATGGCTACACGACATTTATCAACTCCTCCACGTGTACCGTCAGTTTCCAGCCCACCAATCCACCAATCATTTTTGATCTCCCCAACCCAGGAAACTCCTGAGACTCGTTAAGGCCCACCCCTTTTTTACATGACGATTCCTTATAAGGAATGGTCTTTTTGTACTGCTCGTATTTAAAATGCATGGAAATCACATATTTTTTACGGTCGGAATGAAGCCCGTGGCATTAGAATGTCCATCGATGGGCAGTGAACTTTCTGAATACATATTTGTAATTGTTTTGCCTTCTGTGTTTGCTTTCTTTTGGTCTTGGATCTTAAAAGTGCATTTATAAAGGTACTCAAAGTGTCAGCAATACATGGCCATGTTTATGGTTTAATATTAAATGTGCTTTGTAAATTTACTATAAAGTTATTTAAAGTCATGGACTCGATACCTGGTGTGGCGTTTCAGATTTGGCCCTTTCCGGGGTCCCAAAAGTCTGATATTTATTACTGCGTTCAGACTTTGTGTTTTCTCATTTTAAAACAGAATTTTTTCTCTTACAGGCCATTAAACACCACAGTGTTTTGTCTTCTCAGCATATAGCTGGGAAAAAAGACGTGGAAGCTATTGTGTTTTTAAATGAGGTTGTTGTGAATGGATTTTTGACATTATCGCTGTGCTGCTTGTGTCTCTAATTGCAGTTTAAAAGTGGCTGAATCTGCAGATTTATGATCATAGATATCATAAATCGGATTATGCATGTGCACATACTAAAAGAGGATGAGAAGCCTTGACGTGATTGGTTGATTTTTCATGCCTCTAAAGATACATGTGCAAATATTCAATAACAGGTTCTAAATTCCTTGTTAAATCTGATTCATAATGTAAAGAATCAAGCATTTATTCTGGGTTTGTTATACCTGTATTACTCTGTTGGTTTGGGACTGGAAATGACATCACAGCAGCCCAAGTCCTTGCTTTTATTTTTTCTCAGAAAAACTGCCATTTTTTTGTTGTTGTATTATTGTGCGTGCTGTCTATTGCGCAGTGTGGATATGCGTTTTTGTGAGTACACAAAAAAAATCATGTAATTTCTGCTTTGTAAAGGCTTTGTTTTGTGACTTTTTTATTCGTTGTGACATTTAGCCAAGTTTATTGCAAATAAAATACAAGATTTTTATCTGATGTCACTTATTTCAAAAACATTTAAATTAAGGTTTGTTCTTATCAAAGGCAAAATGCAAATGATTGGTCAGGGAAAAACAGCCAATCAGTGCTCAGCAAATATGTCAACACCTGTAATACATGTGGCTACTTTGAAGATGCTCACATGACAGTTGTATGGTAACAATTTTCATTTCTGCTTCATTTGTGTTATTTCATATTTTGATGACTTTTACTATTATTAGCATGGAAAAATAGTTACAATAAAGAGCTGATTTTATTGTAACGTGTCACGTGTCTCTGAATTAACGTTCTTGGTTCTGGAATAACATTTCTAACAACCAATGTTTAGCTTAGGACTGTTTTTTGACAGGAATGTTGTTCCAGAAATATATCTTGGCAAAATCACAGCGACCAAAACGAGATAATGAAACCTGCAATCTGTATCTTTTGCCTCTTTACCGCCATCTCTGTTTAAAACCTAAAATGCAGGTTATTATATTTATGTATGTTGAAGTCAAATAGGCCAAACTGACCCGAAAAAACGGAAATAATAAATCATTATAATAATTATTAACTTTGCAAATCGTGGTAATTTAAGGAAACTGTTTTAAACACTGATCTGTATTTGCTCAATATATGGTTTTAGTTTAATTTGTAACTCAAAGTTATGAATCGCAAGTTTAACAAAAACGCTTTTTAGACAATTTAACCACGATCCATTAGTAACATTAAGGGCTTGATTTCTTTCCACAACAGGATATAAAAATATTCCCGTGCATTCTGTTGCATGGAGTTCAGGTTTTGATTGATTAATAAAGTCCATTAATTTCCGCATCTGTCAGACTGGGAAATAAACGGACAGCGCTGGCAGAGATGCTCCTAACCTCGTGTTGTCCTGTCGGATGTTATCGATCCTGGAAATTTGTCATCGCGGCCTTGGCGTTCCCGTCTAATGGATGTCACGGGCTTCATAGGCATCTGACCCCGCTAGAGACGTTCAATCCGTCAACGGTGTCCGTCAACTATAAACGGTACAAAGAAATGCAGAAGACACCTTTAGCAACCGTGTCATGTCAGCTTTTCAAGGTCAGCTTTAATACACGAGATGGGATGCAACGCTTGGTTTCACATACCCTTCCCTGCAGCAAACATTTCGTGTCTTGAAAGTGTCTTGTGGACTGTTTTCTATAAGACCCTCCATTATGTGTGCACGACCTGCTGGAGTACAATGGCAGAAAATCCCCTTTAGGGACCGAATATTTCTAGAAACAGACAGACACATATTTCAATATGTAATAGATTCTGGTATATATTTTACTTTCATTTTGTTCAGTAAAGGGTTTTTAACATTAACTGTTAAGGTCATTTTAACCCTGGGTTTTTGTTGCATGTTTAGCAATGTTCATACTTTACCCTGGGTTAAAAAAACAGACAGTTTTACTTATGTGGACCCTGCTTTAGACTTTATTACCCCAGGGTTAAAAGCAGTGCTAACCTCTTGAAATTACAAGTGTAAATGCGGCTTAATCCAGGGTTAAGCATGGCCTTAAACCATTGTTAAAAAAACAATGATAAGTAAAGCCAAAGGTGATATTTATTTTAACTAACGTGTTACTAAAATGATTTTAATGCTGTGTTAGAATACATTTGTTTCTTGCGCACGTGGACCCCGAGGTACTTTGGCCTGTATTTGTTGTGCATCTTTTAGGCATTTCTGTGAGCTGGTCTACAAATCATTTTGTCTTTGACACTTAATGCTGCGTGGCCAAAACATTGTGCCCTGTCAACACAGACCAGAGAGAAAAACAGCCCTGCCGAAGAGAACATTACATTTTCCACCTGACAAATTCCATAGTGTAATAAATCAATAGAGTAAACAAAATAAATAAATCATACTGCATTTCTCTCATCTGGAATTACTAACAGTAGCTGACTTACTGTAGCCCTACAGCACTGTAGTACATGGGAGCTACGTCTGTATTAAAATATCAGTTCACCTTATGTTTCACCCTATCTTTCCTGTCCTTTATCTTACAAACAATCCTAATTTAATCTTTATCCTGAATCTTTAATGGTACAAACCAATTATTGATGCTTAATATGTCACTCACAACATGCTTTTATAAAAATATTGTATTTGTCTAATGTATTTATGTCAGTTAGGTAACCATAGCTAACCACTTAGTCACAGCTTAACTTGTCACAGCTGAACACAAACTAAATTGTTAACTATTATCATCTTAATGGCCGAATGTGACTGACACAATCATAAATTAACACCAAGACTAGTCCTTAAGTATTAAATATTGTTGCTGCATTCGTAACATGTTGTGCTAATAAACACATGAAAATGTTTCTGATGTATGTATGTATCTAACTGCAGGGATTCAAACTGAGAATAACTTTTAATTTTGTGAATTGTAGCTTTAGGTGGGACTCATTTATACATCGTATAATTTGTATAGTACTTTATATAGTAGCCTGTGTACTGCCTGCTTCTCAAGTTTCTCTTAAAACCTCAATATTAAAGGTTTTGGCTCCATCTGGTGGTTACCAAGTAAAATAGTGGCATCATTTTTTTGTCAACATAATGTTACGCCATTATTTGGTGGAGTATTATTTGTGTTTGTATTATTTTCATGATTGTCTCGCATTTGAAAGGAATGCAAATCTCTTTCAAACAATTCTCACTCTGTCTGTGTCTATAAAAGAAGGTTTGAACCTAAATTAAAACCAAATGTTCACACGTATTTTGTGTTAGTAGTTGGTGATTTATTTGTTGAGCTTTACACGTATAAGCAGTTTTTACACGTGTTTTATCATGTAAAATAGCCTAATACTTAAAACACACAAATAAACACACAAGCATTTGATTTAAGTAATAAGTCTTCTGGAAACGTTGCAATAGGTGGCGTTAATGTGGCACAAAAATAGTAAAGATTAATAAAAAATAATTATTAAAACATTGAAATAACAGTAATATGTTTTCTGCTTACGTGTCCAGTGATACGAAGAAACTCCGAACACGACGCAAAGTCGATAAACTTATTTGCTAACTGTACGTGTGGGTCCCTTTTTAATGTAAAGCATAATTTATTTTAGTTTATAATCGCCCTGATTTTATAATCTTTAAAAAAAAATGCGGTACAAATATAAATACACTTACTTTGTGTAATTCATGACACCTGTTGCTCAGGGCAGATTCGCATGCGGTGTGTATGATGATTATAGCGCCATCTGGAGGTCAGAAAAAAGTGACAAAACTGTCAACGCAGCTATAAATGAAGAATTTATTTTTTAAATATTGTTTTTCTGTGAAATTGCCAAATACGTTTTTGTCAGTGGGGTTAATATAATAATTTATAGCTTAATTTATATCTTAAATAGCATATATTTGTAAATAGCTTAACTACAGCTTGTGACTCGTCTGTGGCTGGTAAAATGTCTTTAAGATCTTTT
>JAZGTK010014165.1:0-13894 GCA_036877625.1 Ambastaia sidthimunki
ATTTAATAACATGACAAAAGGAGACAAAAACAGGACTTGGATGCGTAAGTAAACTTTTTTTTGCAAAGTCGGCAAACTACCTTATCTTTAACGGTTACTTTACCATCTACGGCGTAGAACCCAAAATTAATGTCCTTTCAGGCGTCCGCTGGCCGTTCTTTCATTTTCGAAACAGGGTAAGCAATTGGCTTATTCGCTTGATTTGGACCTACGCTACAATACGTTTAGAACGCCTGCTACTGGATGAGATGGCAAACAATAAAATTAAAACCAAACGGTCCAATCATAGACTGTAAAAAATGTGCTACACACGGCACTTTAAAAACCGAATAGTTTACCTATAGTTCGAATATGAATATTTCACCTCATGTTTGAATGCATATTTGAATATCGAATAAAAAGTGACCGTCCTAATTGGCACTAATCAAACTACAAAAAAAATATAAAAATAAAAGTGATCCATACAGCTCTTAAATTAAATCATCCAAATCAACTGAAGCTTTGTGAGAAACAGACTTTTTCCCTGCATTTTATTTTTGTGTGTATGTATGCAGTGATCTTAGGAGGACTGAAAGATCACATTAAAGAGATCCAGAGGTGTCGCAGACTCATCATGATTGCCTGTGGGACTAGTTACCATGCTGGAGTTGCAGTATGTACATCAGTAAAGCAAACACAAAGGCATATGGATATAAATGCACTATTTAAAAAAACACTTATCGTGTACCCGTAAAGGATATGTCCACCCCAAAGTGAAAATGTTCTGATGATTTACTCACCCCCATCTCATTCAAGATGTTTGTTTTTCTTTTTTTAGTTAAAGAAATTAAGGTTGAGAAAAACGTTCTCCATATAATGCAATTCAGCAGGGTTTATCATTTGAAGGTCCTAAATAAAGTTTTAATATAGCTTCAAATGGCTCCTTTTGACCTTAGCTGACAAATAATGTACTTGTCTAGCGAAACGATCAGTCATTATTGCATTGAGAACAAACATACAATCAGTTCATGCTCGTTCTATTTCCTCCTTAGACTCGTCAGGTTTTAGAAGAACTAACTGAACTTCCTGTCATGGTGGAACTGGCCAGTGATTTCCTGGATCGAAACACACCTGTGTTCCGAGATGATGTGTGCTTTTTTATAAGCCAGTCAGGTTGGCTTGAATGTCTGGTGTGAATCTGTCTAACTATATATTATGTTTATGAGTTGGGACAGATATCTGAGTGCAGGTGTTTGTGTTCAGGCGAGACAGCAGACAGCCTGATGGCACTGCGCTACTGTAAGGAGAGAGGCGCTCTTACGGTGGGCATCACTAACACTGTGGGTAGCTCTATCTCAAGAGAAACAGACTGTGGTGTTCACATCAATGCTGGGCCAGAAATTGGAGTGGCTAGCACCAAGGTGTGTTCTGTTTCTTAACTATCAGCAATTTATTTCATCTAAATTCTGTGTAAATCATTTAATTTAATGATTTTTCCACAACTATTGCTAACTATTGCTATTACTATTGTACACCCCAGCATTGCTTAAAGTTAAAAAGAAATATTCTAGAATAATTATGTTGATGCAAATGTGATTTGAGAAACTCCCAAAGTTGTTAAAGACAAGGAGTTATGTAGTTGTAAAATAACCAGTGGTTATTTTAACAAAGGTAAGGCCCATAAAAATCTCGACATTATATATGACATTACGACATATGACATTATGACCAAAAGGTAAAGGTATATATAGTATTCAGAGCTCACATAATGGATTGGTAATTAGGTCAGTTTAGTTAACATAAAACATATTTTAAGAAATAAATCATGTAATGACTTTCTCTGTATATGAAATTACTTCTTGACAAATGATGTTATTTGGGCCACACAGGCTAACATAACGTTAATCAATAGCTAAATTCCTATTTAGCCATTGTTTAGGCTACAGTTGTAGATAATGCAGCATTTCTAAAATTTTGTCTACGGTTTTAAATCTTGCCAGTAGCTGACACTGTTATTTAATTCCAGTCAGCATTGCTATAATATAAAAATTGATTTAAAGATTGTTTTGTACTTCTGCTGGCTGTAACAAGAATTGGGTTTAGATCTTGGAAGGAGACTTGAGAAAGATGCTCTCGGTCAAAAAGTCTTCCTGAAAGTGACAGCCAGTGGTATTTCAGAAAGGAAGCAGTTGGCTGCGAGTAGTTTTGGTGTGGAACTCCCATGTTTGACAATTTCCAATGGATAAAATCGTGCTCTGCTTTATACTCATTAAAGATATGGGTAGTATAGGGGGTAGAGTGATTTAAGGCTCAGCCTGAAGAAGCTTGCAGGTTCTGTCTCTTCAAAAAGTGGGCAAGGCACCTAATCCCAGATTTCTTCTATTGGACCCTGGTTCTCTATTGAAGCCCTGGAAAACAAATTTCATGTCCCTTCATTTCCTGCATAAAACAGGTTGCAATTGGAATTTGATATTGTGCTGCATTTTAAAATGATGGTTGTTTTCCTATAGTTTATTTTCATCATGATTTCTCAAGATTCCCAAGTAACCATGCATTAAATGAATAAAGAACCCCATACTCATTTTTTGAGCCATCTCCACAGCTGGATTCTTATTACGTCATGCTGAATGACACTCTAAATTTTTTCAATGCAATTCAGTTTTATTTATATATTGTTTTTTGAATAAATGGGCATTAATCAGAAGTACCTGTCGTTGCAGGCAAAGGCTCATTCATATCTCATTAACATGACAGATGACAAGTATCATGGAGAAAGAAGACAAAATTTTATAGAACAGGAGTATAAGGAATTTTGAATAATACCGTAAAATATCTGAACATTGCATAATAAAAAAGAGAATAGGATACAGTCTCTATAATGGTGTAGATCATTATATTAAAAGCAATATTAATATGCCAAGTTAAATGTCAGCAGTCTCCTAGTAAGCAAGCCAACAGGGCAACGGTGGTAGAAAACCAAAACTCCAGTAATGTATAAATTGGGGGCCAGTTCTTCTCTAGCACATTAAAGCTGTAATTCATAACTTTTTGGGTTAAAAATGGAGAGCGTATAATGATTTATCATTTTTTATTAAATTAAAAACTGTCTGGTCTGATTTTGTCACAAATTCCAGGCATTGAAGGTTGTTACAAGCAGAGATGGTTACAGAAGCATAATGTTACTAATTGCAGCTATAGCACCACACTGCTGTGACAAGGCAGGGAACAAAAATATAGAATCTAACTGAGCTGGAAGTTGGCAAGTAGTTAATGGAAAGTTTTAATAAAGAAGTCCATCACGTTCCCACTACTTTTGGGTGATTCAGGTTATGGCTGTAATCTTCCTAAATAAACATGAGGATGATCATCTAGCTGGAAATGGGACAAGTGTCATGGAAACACATAAAATTATCACTGCTGATGATATTAACAACTTCCTAAATATTTAGGGTTGTGTTTATTTTCTTCTAAAAGATTTGAAAACTAGGCAGATCTGGAGTTTTTAGGACTATAAACTGCTTCTGATAAAAATTCAGCAAATTCTTTGATAGTGTCTGTGTGGTGTCCTGGTGGCCTGTATACAGTAGCCAGTAGTAATGACTAAATTAACTTTGATAAACTTTGATTGCCATTGAATTGTTTACAAAGGCTTTTTTATTAACCAGTCTGGGGGACAGTCTCTATATTATAATATTAGGTGATTTTATGTGTTGTGAATTGTGACATGTGACAGCTAGCAGGCGGCTAGTTAAGTCAGTCTGTCTGCTTTCTGACCTGGGCCCCAGTTTTTCAAGCACTAGTAGTATTAATAGCAAGAACATGTGCCAGATTTCTAGATAACAGCAGCACCACCCCAGGAAGGATGGAGGCCATCTTTTTTCAATAGGTCAGGTCTACCTCAAAAACCTTTTTCCAATTTTCTTTGAAACCTGTGTTCTTTTGCGAACAACACTTAGACATTTAGCTGTTTAGTGATAACAGACTGATGAAATACATAGACTGTTATGTATATATTACTGTGTCTGACATCATACTAGCAAGTTTACACACCTCTTTAATATTATCTTTAGTGATCTCAGACTGACGGAGACTAACATAATTTGTGTCGACTTGGATTTAATTTGACTAAGATTATTATACATCTAAATCCATCTGTTCATTGTTCTTTTAATCTCCTACCTTCAGTTTCCTGATCACAGTGTTGCCAGATAACAGCATTACCGTTCATAAAGGGCTTTAGTTGGTTTAGTTCGCTTTTATTACAACAAAACCACATTTTGAAGTCAAAATGTACATATACCACCATATACCTTCCAGATGTTATCTGGCTTTCTTTCTCTACTGACATTACCCTCTGTGTCATTTTTTTTTAATGTGAGGACCTTTGAGAACCATTTGATTGCTCCATGGATACAGACAGTTGCTGTCTATCCACCCATGTCTGCACGCCACACAAGTGCTCCCTTAGGAAAGACATTCTATAAACCCACACCCATAACTACTTGGAGGCTTGTGCTCTTGGGTTTCAAGATTGCAGCAGGAATTACTTGGATCGCAACCACTCACACAATTGTGACATTCAAGTTGGGGGACAAGACGACTGACTGAGAAATTGGAGTGTCTTGTAGACTCAAGTACTTTTTCCTGACTTATTTGACTAATTTGTGATGGGCAACGATGTCCATGTCTGGGCAGCTACAGTAGATAGTAAGGTTCAGATTTTGGTAGTTGTTGCAACAGGCATCTTTCATATTTCCTTCCACCTTCCCAGCATTCACCAGCTCAGGACGCAGCCTGTTAGATCTAGTACTATAACCACCTCTAGAACTATAACCACCTTTACTGAAATAAAACAAGTATTACAAATATAAGAGTATAAGATATAAGATAAGTTTTGTAAGAATCCTCTTGTTAATGTCTACTTATTCAGAGGTAAAAACTATTTATTTTGCACAGTTTTTTTATCATATAAAACCTATCAAATTCTTTATTTATGTATAATATGTTTTAAACATTTTAAAACTACTTGTTTTGAAATTTTTGATAATTTGCTTTTGTTTTATTGATGTCAAAGACAATGGCCATTTTGCAAGTTTAAGTCTGGCTTTGAAGCCACTGTGGGTCACCTAATAGGTTTTGGAAAGAGTAGAAGCCAGTAAGAGGAACGGCATTTAATAAAAATAAACGATGTGTTCAGTTCATCTCAATAGTAAACACTTTGGGTTTGTTTTGTTTGTTGCAGGCGTACACAAGTCAGTTTGTGGCTCTCATCATGTTTGCCTTGTTGATGTGTGATGACAGAATTTCCATGCAGCCACGGAGGAGAGAAATCATACAAGGTCTCAGAGTGCTGCCAGGTAAAAATACTTCAGCTTCATTAAGTTTTTAGGATGTCTTTGGACAAAAAGCAATCATGGCCAATATTATAAATAAATACAGATTTGTGTTGTACAGATTTGTCTTGAAATTTTGTGGAAAGTTTTTATTGTTGGATTTTAATAAAAACTAGATGGGTACATTTTTCTTAAGAAAATGTAAGTGGTGCTTGCCATGGCAAAACCCAGGCCAGAATATTTCAATGATGTTAACATGTTTTAACATAATGCTAACATGTGTTAGCATGATGGTAGTATGATTTAGCATGATGTTAGCATATTTAAACATGAATTAGCATGATGCTAGTATGAGTTAAAATGATGCAAGCATGACTTACTATGATGCTAACAAGACGTGGCATGATGTTATCATGATTTAGCATGATGCTAGCATGTTTTAACATGATAGATATGTTGAAATAATGGCTTATTCATGATGTTATGCAGTTGCTAGGGTGCTTAAAGTGGTTGCTAGGGTATGGTTAGGAAAATGACAGGGCAATACCTAAAGCCCACTGACAGCTCTGAAACCCACCCATCTCTACAATATTGTTTTTAAAGTTAAGACGTGTCTTATTCATTTCATTATTTGGTTGACAGAGTATTGTAAATAGTTGCTAGGATGTAGCTAGACAGTTCACAGGGTAAAACTAATAGACGAATGTGTCTAAATCAAAAGAGCCAGCTCCCATATGTCTGATGTTCTGGTGCTGAAATACGTTGGGTGTATTAAATAGTTGCTAGGGCATGTCTGGACAGTTCCCATAGTAGTCAGTGGGTGGTTGCTAGGGTACTGTAACTTGTTGCTAGGGCGTGGCTATAAGGTAAAATGCCACCATTTGTCACTTGTTAAGACTCCAAGTCTTCCCGACCTTCTGATGCAGAGCTATGGCTATCAGTCCAATGTTATGTTTGTTGAATCTTTATCCCACTTTTTTGTATGCCCTAAAACCTTGTAGGCCCGATTGCTTATAAAAGTCATAGCAGGTCTCTCCTCAATAAGCCTTTTGTTTTGTTTTGTCCCGAAAAAGAAGTATTCAAAAGAGAAATAGTGTTGCTTTACTTCGCAAGCACTATTAAGGCACAATTTACAGTATATTGTCTCTTGAAATGTTGACTATCACACCTATGTACTTGTGAATACTTACGTAAATGTGATATTTTGGTTTATTCCTTTTAATAAATTTCCAGACATTTCAAAAATTCTATTTTTACTTTGTCATAATGGGTAGATTAAGGAGGAAAAATGACTTGTACTATCAGGCTGCAACATAACAAAACTGAAAAAGGGGGTCTAAATACTTTCTGAATACAGTGTATTTATATGAGACAAAATAGATCAAGGCATGATATATAAGATATATGAAACTAAGCATCTAAACATTATGGAAATTTACTAAAGAGTTTACTCTTAATCCTAGTTTCAGCTAAATGCTAAACTTTGGAGTAAATAAGACAAGACATACTAAACTGTAGTGAAAACATCTTTTAATATTGTTTTCCGCTAATGTCTAAATTTAGTTGCAAAAGGATTTAAATACTAGACTTTAAATGGTACTATTTGTTCCATTCCAGAAATGTTTATACACTGTATGTTTGTGTCGAACTCACAGCCACACGGATTATGATCAATATTTGACAAAGAATGTTCACATACGAATTCTAAAGCTCTGTTTTTGTACTCGTGTTCTTTGTGTACATTTATGATAGCGAGGTGCTGACGTTATAGCGCTGGCAGGGAGCTCCACGTTTGTGTGTCTGTGTGTGCAGCGATGTGTTTACAGCAGGGAGGGGTTAATAGCCTCAGCCAACTGTGTAACTGTTGGAAGTCTTTGTCGGACCGCAAGTGTCTGCCGGGGCATCCCTCCCTCTAAGTCTTTCCCCTATTCTTGTTTTCTCTCTCTCTCTCTCTCTCTCACTCTCTCTCTCTCTCTCGCTCGCTCTCTCTGGAGTTTTGGAGCTGCAACGAAGCCAATGAGGTCAAGAATGTGTTGGCAACCAGTTAATAAAGTTCCTCCTGCACTCCAGAACTATTCATGCCAAACACTGCTGATTCAATAATGTTTTAATAATGCATGTTTTAGTTTCTATATTACCAAGCCCAAACCATTTTAATGCAAACCCTTTTAGTTATCCATGGTGAATTTCATGATCTGTTGAACACAATTTAAGCACTTGCATGGATTGTATTTAGAGCCTTAAATATACAGATCACCTAAAAATGAAAATTTGCTGTTAATGTGCTGACCCTTAGTCAGTCCAAGAAGTACACTGCCTTTAGAAAATATTCAGACCTCCTTCACTTTTTTTCGATTTTGTTGTTGCAGCCTAATACTGCAGTAGTTTATATTCATTTTTTCCTCACTAATCCACACTTAGTACTCCATGATGACCAAGTGAAAGCAGCGTTTTAGAAATGTCTGTAAATTAATTAAAAAGAATAAACTGAAATATCACAATGGCATAAGTATTCAGACCCTTTGCAATAACCATTGAAATTTAGCTCAGGTGTCTCCTATTTCTTCCAAACTGATTGGACATGATTTGGAAAGGTACACACCTCTCTATGAAAGGCCTTACAGCATAACAAAACAAAAGCCAAGCTATGAGGTCAAAGGAACTGCCTGCAGACCTCATAGACAGGATTGCTGCAAGGCACAGATCTGTGGAAGGCTGCAAAAACGTCTACTGCACTGAAGGTTCCCAAGAGCACAGTGGCCTCCATAATTTTCTAATAGAAGACGCTTGGCACAACCAGGACTTTTCCAAGAGCTGGTTGCTCGGCCAAACTGAGCAATTAGGAGAGAAGGGCGTTAGATGGACAAAAACCTGATGGTCACTCTGACTGAGCTTCAGAGATCCTGTTTGGAGATAGGACAAAGTTCCAAAAGAACTACTGTCACTTTAGCTCTCCACTGGTCTGGGCTTTATGGTAGACTGGCTAGACTGAAGCCTCACCTCAGTGCAAAATGCATAAAAGCCTGCTTGGAGCTTGCAAAAAACTCCTAAAGAACTAGACTGTGATACAAAAGATTCTCTGGTCTGACACAAAAATTAGAACTGAACGTTAGAATTTAACTTCATTCTAAACGTCATGTCTGAAGGAAACCAGGCACTGCTCATCACCTGCCTAATACCATCCCAACTCTATAAATGTTCTAGTGTGGCTCAACCAGAGCCCTGACTTGAAACTCATTGAACATCTCTGGAGAGACCTGAAAATGGCTGTTCACTGACGGTCCAAAAAAGAGGATTTGCAAAGAAGAATGGCAGAAAATCTCCCAATCCATGTGTGCATATCTTGTTGTATCATACTCAAAAAGACTGAAGGCTATAATTGCTGCCAGAGGTGCTTCAGCTAGGTACTGAGTAAAGGGCCTGAGTACTTATGTAAATATGATATTTCAGTTGTCTTCTTTTTAATAAATTTACAGATATTTATAAAACTGTTTTCACTGTGACAGGGAACATAGGTCATGTCATTTATGGGTCAGGTAGTTTCTTGCACAGAGTCATTGTTTCACATCATAAGACCCTAATATATCACCAGGAACAATTGCATTTCGGTCTCACCTAAACGTTGACATTGCTTAACCAACCATTTTCAGTAATTTCTGTACAATCTTTGTACGCATGTGCACATAATTTATAAGCTTCCTGTATTGATATGTTAAGGCTTCTTATATTTTCTCTCTCTCTCTCTCTCTCTCTCTCTCTCTCTTCCTCTCTCTGTATATATATAGATCTGATTAAAGAGGTATTGAGTTTGGACGAAGAGATTCAGAAGCTGGCCACTGAGCTGTACCAGCAGAAGAGTGTTCTCATTATGGGCCGTGGCTACCATTATGCCACATGCCTGGAAGGAGCTTTGGTTAGACCACAGATACTTTTACTTTTCCACCTAACACTTCATTCATCTATTCCCCTATTTATCATTACCCCTATCTATCATTCATCTTTTATTTGAGAGAATGAGGTCTTTGTAATGGAAAAGTCTTCACTGAGAGTCTTTCCATCTGTCGTAGTGCTCAAAATTTGTGATCATGCTTTGTTAGATTTGACATCAGATTGTATGGGTTATGGCTCGTCTAGTAATTTGACTGTTTAAACTAAGTATGACATTTACTAGATTTAGTAGATTTAGTTATTAAATTTACTAAATTTATTATAAACCAAAACTAAGTATGCCCTAATTGCTTTATGTTACATCTAAATTGACAGAGGTCTGCAGTGATTTTAATGATCAAGCTCTTGTCTGTGTCTTAGAAAATTAAAGAGATTACATACATGCACTCAGAGGGGATTCTGGCTGGAGAGCTGAAGCACGGGCCACTGGCTCTGGTGGACAAACTCATGCCTGTCATTATGATCATCATGAGAGATCACACATACACAAAGTGTCAGAATGCCCTGCAGCAGGTGGTGGCCAGACAGGTAAGAGACATCCAAACACTCACATCTGTTTTCTCTGCCAACCTACAGTCTCCTACACTGTTCTAGCGTCATGTGTCTCGGTGTGCACCTTCCTACATAATTTCAGCTAGGAATAATGTACAGCCAGCCGGTTGTTATGGCAGAATAAACCCTGACAAGGTGATCAGGTCACATGAGTAAATTATTTGACACAAAATATTGAAATATTGAGCTCTTTTATAAAAAAATACAAACCTTCTGCGAAGGGAAAAAACATTTCTTTTAAGCTTAAGGCCAAGGCACGATATTCAAACAAGACAAACATGCAATTTGGTTGAATCATTTGAAAGTATAATTTCATGTTATTATATTAGGCATATTTAAATTTAATTTAATTGTAAATTATTTGTAAGATCAAGATGATTGCAGTTCCCTGATAAACGTTTTATTAGTTTTAAGCGGTTGTTATTAGGAAATAACATACCTTGGAAAATCCAAGATAGCGACGTGGCAGTAGCACGCAGCGGCCACTCCGAATACAAAATAAAGCTATTTTTGTTTTTAACGTGACTAATAGTGTGACTTTCAATGGCACATGGACATTGGAGCTACCGGTTTTTGTGTATATCACCGCCAAAGACTTTTAGAACTAAAAACAACACAGCCACTCTACAAAATGATTTGAAATGGGGACCAGGCCTTCAGCCCTCTGTGTCGCCTGATGCCGGTGGCTGGGGGAGGGGACGTCGCAAGCGGTTCGCTAGAAAGCAGAAGCGCAGTAAGAGGCAATGGAAGAGGACCCCTCCTCCCAATGACCAGGTGCTGTGTCTAACCACGACCGATGTGAGGAAGACTCTACACAGAATAAACCCGCGGAAGGCTGCTGGACCAGACAACATTCCTGGTAGGGTGCTCAGAGAACGTGCAGACCAACTTTTCACAGACATCTTCAACACCTCTCTGAGCAGCAACGTGCTTCAAGGCCACCATCATCGTCCCCGTGCCAAAGAAGTCTTCAGTGTCCTGCCTCAGTGACTACCGTCCTGTTGCATCTACACCCATCATCATAAAGTGCTTTGAGAGACTCGTCATAAGGCACATTAAGAACCTGCTGCCCCCCTCACTAGACCTGCAGTTTGCTTACTGCTCCAACTGCTCAACAGATGACACCATCAACACCACCCTCCATCTGGCCCTTACCCACCTGGACAATAAAAACACTCATGTTCGAATACTGTTCATAAACTTCAGTTCAGCATTCAACACAATCATACCTCAGCACCTGACCGGAAAGCTAAATCTGCTGGGCCTGAACACCTCCCTCTGCAACTAGATCCTGGACTTCCTGACTGAGTCAGTCCGGATCAGGAACAGCATCTCCAGCACCACCACACTGAGCACTGGAGCCCCACAGGGCTGTGTGCTCAGTCCATTGCTGTTCACTCTGATGACTCACAACTGTGTAGCAATGCAAAGCTCGAACCACATCAAGTTCGCCAATGACACAACCGTGGTGGATCTCATTAGCAAGAACGACGAGTCAGCATACAGAGAGGAGGTGCAGCGGTTAACGGATTGGTGTAGAGCTAACAACCTGCGCCATTCATATATAGAACTGTTTACTGGTCGGCGCTGCACTGGGACCGGCTATGTCATTGTCTGTCCCAGTGGTCACTATACTTTCTTGTGCTTGTCTGTTTGCACTTGTGCAGTTTATGTACATAAATTATGTAAAATGTGTCCATAATAGTTAGTTCTGTGTTGTTCTGTGTTGTTCTATGTAGCACTTTGTTCCTGGAGAAATGTTGTTTCATTTCACTATGTACTTGTATATGGCTGAAATGACAATAAACTCCACTTTGACTTTGCTGGCCAATCAGAAAGAAGTATTCCAGAGCACCGTGTAATAAGTATGGAAGATTTGGTCTGATTTTACAATGTTTTTGATCTTACATTAAACATTTTGAGTGTACTCGGCTACCATGGGTGTTTTGTGTTTCAGGGCATACAATATTTTTATACAGCATTTCTGACATAAATTTAATATACAGTATATTTAATATAGCTAACAAGGTAGTAAATATATTGCCTATTTGACCTGAGGGCCATATTACCTAAACTTAACTTAAGTTCTAAATTAAGATCTGAGAAGTTCAATGTTCTAAATGGGTTCCTAATTGAAGTCACCATGGTTACTAAACAGATAATGGATTTCTGTGTGTTTCTGTAATACTGTCCCAGCTTTGTTTATTCTCTGTTTTCATTTGGTTGCTTTTCGAGGGAACTCAATGCTGCATCGTATGACAGGAAATACCTTCAGCCTGCTGGTGTTTGAAGCATGTGTGTAACTGGTAACCGATTGGTGTTACATTGTTCACATTGTGATGGCGGAGTGCAGAAGCTACAAAGGGACACAAAACAAACAGTTTTTGTTGTTTAGCATTTCATGTGGTCCATCCTAGGTTACGATTAATATGGCCGGCCAGCGTTTCAAGAGGTGTGTGCTTCCTTGCCTTTGGTTTCACAGGTAACGACACATACAACTTTTGTGTTATTTGCTTGGGAGCAAAACATGCATGGTAAGCCCTTGAGATAAGCTCTGTGCACATTGCAAGTAGCCTGTCTTAGGAACACTCCACTCCCACCTGACCATGTTTGAGAATGTCGGCCAGGCTCGAGCTTCCTGTGGATTTGAGGTTGCTACCTTTGCTTTGGCCTGTGAGGGCACTTGAGGTCCACTTCGAGAAGACCTTTCAAAAGAGAAAATATGATAGACTATTGTTATGCTTTAGGCCCCCTAGGGAAGGGTTGCTCAGCTTCCAAACAATCTATAAGTAGATGGGTTGTGGACGCAGTCTCTGTGGCCTATGCGGCGCGTGGTCTGCTTTGACGTTCCACATCAGAGCACATTCCACAAGGGGTATAACTTCCTTCAAAGCCTTGCTTGGGGGCTCTCATACAGGATGTTTATGATGCAGTGGGGTGTTCTTTCCTGCATACCTAAATAGTCTGGATCTCACAGTCACGCCAGGGTCCCAAGTGCCCTGAGCTGTGACCATGTGGCTTCACCCCAAGACAGACTCTTGTCTTTGGGGAACTAACTCATCACATGACACAGCGTTAAAGTTCCCTTGAAAGGAAATGTCTCAAGTTATGACTGTAACCTCAGTTTTCTGAGAAGAGAATGAGATGCTGCATCCCTTTGCCATACCTCCTGCATGTCTGGGACTGGCTTGCTTCAATCTCTCAAAAGCGTTTTGTGTTGTGTGCCGGCTATCTCTTTGTAGCTTCCACGTTCGGCTGTCACGCCGTGAACAAAATAACACCTGTCAGGACTGGACTAGTTGCATACGTACTTCAGATACCATCACGCTGAAGGCATTCCCCAAAGTGTCATCATACAATGCAGAGTCGCATTTCCTTCTTAGGGAACAGAGGTTATTGCCTTAACCTGAGACCTGTGTGTTGTAGGGGCGTCCAATTGTGATTTGTGATAAGGAGGACTATGAGACCATAAAAAACTCCAGTCGTACCATCAAAGTGCCTCACTGTGTGGACTGTCTACAGGGAATCCTTAGTGTCATCCCTCTCCAGTTGCTCTCTTTCCACCTCGCCGTGCTCCGTGGATATGACGTGAGTCCAGCTCATTCTTTTCAGACTCTTTGTTTTGTTCTTTTTATAATTCCTTCTTGTCTGTCACACATTTCTTCCCATATTGTTTATAACATGGTTGGTAACATTGACCACATTGGTCTTCTGTAGATGCAAGATGTTTTTAAAGGACTGGTTGAGAACATTCCTTTGACAACCTGTTTATTGAATTACAAATAAATGTTTTTTATTCTCCTCTGCTCAACACAGGTTGATTGCCCAAGAAACCTGGCAAAATCAGTGACTGTAGAATAAACGTGATTGATGCCTCAGACACAATTACAGATATAGACTATTAATGACATGAAGAAAATGTAACACTTTTTATATTATAAAAGAATCTGAAATGTATCTCTTCTCAAAGAAAATCTGGAAGCATTTTGTTGTTAACTTGATTGTGTTTTTGTTTGTGGTGGCGTGGTATGGGTTGGCAATATAAGAGCTACCCTTTACAGTTCAAGTAGATATCACATGGT
>JAZGTK010014166.1:0-13894 GCA_036877625.1 Ambastaia sidthimunki
AACATCTGCCAAAAGCAATGTTTCTTTTGTTATTGCATCTATTTTGTTCTGAGGACTATGATAGTAGCAATAAAAGTCTTTAGTTATTTAAGCACTGCACTTATGGCACTCATCTAAGAAGGACATGTCTGATTAGTGTCTGTTGAACATAAATTACTGCCCAAATCAGCCTGCACATTCCTGGTCTTATTGTGCACAATTACATGCTATTTCAAATGAAAATGGATTAAAATAACACCCACTTTGCACAACTCAATCTCTTTCCAGTGGTAAAAGCAAGCTGACACACATTTTTCTCCCTAAATAGGACATTCAACTGCAAACAGCGCTCTGTGTTGACTTTTAGGCTGACTATTTGATCAGACAACCCAGACTAGTTGATTTTGAAAATGTGTGATCTCTAATGCTGAAGATGTTGTACTAACAGTAGCTGATTAAGAACTTTGATGAACATAAACTTTGATGTGATCTAATAGCTGTCGCTGGTAAGGCTTTCTCCAGACTGATCTACTCATCAACGGATGTTCCCAGGCACACCGAGCCTTTGCGGTGTGGTGTGAAATTTAGATTACATTACTCGGGTGTCAGATGAGTTCATGTGAAAAGACTTCACCTCAAACACCTTCAGCGAGATGCACGCTGCCTGTTATAACATGTGACACAGGAAGGGAGACCCCAGAAGACCACTGATGGTGGTAACAGTTAACATTGTCGCTTTGGATAAAAGCGTCTGCTAAATGTAAATGTAACAGGTGAGGGCTCACACACCACACAAAGAGTAAGATGGAAGCATGACTTGCTATTTGCTGGTTACAGAACACATGACGCATTAAGGCAGGATCTGATATCCATCATGCTGTGTGTCATTGTGGGTGTGATTTATGGGTAGAGCAGAGTAATTGAATTAGAAGTGGCTTCTCATTGCTCTTCGATTTTCTAAATCGGTTCAAGAACAATAACAATAATTCCATAAACTTTTCGTATTAAAGAAGGGGCCCAAGCCATATCTAAGGACCAACAACAACAGAGATATTGAATGCTGGTCTCCCTACCAGACTTTTTATCCAGTTTAACCAGTAAGCTTTTCAGTAACAATATGGTTTACAATTTTAATAGTAACAGAATAATGGTATTTACATGGTATGCTATGATACCAGGTTACAAGTACCAGTTCAAAAAGACAGGGTATTAGCCTTACTGAAAGTATTTCAAATAATATGAAAGCACAACTTTGGTTAAAACAAACATTACTATACGTATTACAATAGTACTTCAGTGAGTATTATTTAGTGGACTGCAGGTTTAGTTCAGGTACTGGATGCTGGGAGCACAGAACACAGGGGAGAACAGCGCTGCATTTATCTCACACTCAACATTTATCTCAAACAGATCTTCCTTTTCTCAGCCCAGTGCAAATATTTGCCTTGGCCAAGCAATATTTTATGAAGCTGAGGGAAAGGAGAGAATCGTTTTTTTCCTCAGTCATCACTCTTTCTCTCTCTCTCTCTGGTGAGCAGCACAAAACAGAGGCATTGTCACGCAGAGAGACTTATGCACTTACAAGTACACATGCATGCTGTCAGGGCTGAGACGGTTATGTTGAGTTGCAGGTATAAAGGACAGAGCGTGTTGCACTGCAGAGCCTTTGCAGTCTGCCAGTGTTTGTGATGCTGCTCTGGTTTAGACCTTTGTTTTGCCACTTTACCACAGACGGATGTCATTGAGACAGCCAGACTACTGCACTTCATTCAGAGAAGAATAGTGCAATGCAAACACAAGTAAAAGTAATATACGCAAACAAACACTTACAAAAGCATACTGTGATCATATATTTTCTGGCATTTTAATGTATACCATGGAAATGTAATTTATCATGGTGTTTATTGGTATTCCAAAACTCTTCCAAAAGTACCATGGAAGTGGTACCATGTCTAAGGTACCACTGAGGTTTTCTTTGAGGTATTTTGTAAGGTGAATAATTTGTGTAGTATTTTGAACACGCAGCATGGTAATTTCATTTGTAGAAATATAAAGTGATTAGATGTGGAAGTATATGGAACTATAATGAAGTTTGGAACTATTAATTTTGCAAATACTATAGTACACAAATTCCAGTATGGTATACGTCAAACTACCGTAGAGTTAGCATCTGATAACATTACTGTACCACAGGATTACCACAGTAATCACACTGTCAGTAAATATAAATCTATAAATACCTGTATTCAAAAGTACATGTGATATACATTGTTATTAAACATCAGGTATCTGCAGTTTGTGCATCAAACTATAATAAAAAACTCCACTTTCTGTTGATTTTATTAGTTAATCACTAGCAATAAAGTAATCATGTTTTACTTATAAATACTTCAGTCAAATATGGAAATATTTTCTCGAATTTTCTCCAAGTATGTTTTTTGACAAATTTTTTGATTGGATACAATTTTGCCACAGTACCCAATTAGGAACAGTTTTACCTTAAGTATAATTTTCTTTTTACACCTCTGATAAGAACATTATTTTAAAGCCAAAATCACCAGTCTTGGATAAGTTTGTGTTCTCACATCATGACTATTTTGGTGAGAACCTGACTCTAGATCAGAGATAAAGGCCAACATTATGCCTTAACTACTATGCCAACAGAGTGGGCGTACGAGGAGACGGCAGAGACTCTAACCACAGTGGAGATCAGTCTGTATTAATTAGACCTGGCCGGTGTGCTCGGAGGTTAATGAAGTCACTCTCATGTTCCTGTATCTGCTCACATCTGCTGCTCAGTGTATGCCGAGGTGTCAAGGGTCACCCACCCACCTGCAAGAACTCAGTGTGAATGCGACAAGGTAGCCTATTTTTACCTCCATAACAAAGACTTTTCTCAAAAGTTTCAATATTTACCACAAAGTCGAAAACTGGAGAACCTTGTCATACTCTGTTATGATGGGTTTATGTCTCGGGCACCAGCTGTGAGCTGGTGATGCGAGCACAGAGAATGGTTCAAAAAGTTGCAGTGAATGTTAGACTACATTTTTTCCTCTAGAATAGTGAATGAAATAAAAACAGCAGCACTCCTTAGCTACATAGCTGAGGTGATTTTAGTGCCATGCTGCAAAAGTGTAAAGAGATAAACACATAAAAACAGACAGATAAAACGCAATGAAATGAAACAGGGTGTGGAATGTTTCAAGATTTGCTTTTAATATTAAAGTTTATTGCTAGACAATAGCAGACATTTCTTTCCAAACTTTTAAAAAAGGTTTCTCCATAATATGTCATTAAACTAAACAGACACTATAAACTGTCAACTTAAACAGTATAAACAGACACTGCCATAATAAGAACCTTCTCTATACAAACTGTAAACACTTAACATTCATCATGTATGTCCAGCCCACATCTTATTCTCATTGGCCTGCCATTTAAAACTGACATTGATGTGCTGTGTAACACAAATAAAAAAAACTATTTTTACACTGACTCTGCAAATTAAAAGCGGTCATGGTGTGAGCAATGATGCAACAACCAAAGATGTCCGTCTGACGCAAGACCAACAATTATAAAATAGCTCAGAAGGAACATAAGAACACTGTGTGTGCCAACTGGGTGTAAAAATGAGGTAGATGAAGGACTGATGATTTCAGATGACTAAAGTGTTTTCTCTATTGTATCTGTTTCACAAATCTGAATCTACATTTACATTTTCTGCTTTCATTGTGTTTTTCTTCTGCCAATTTTGGAGCAAATATTGTGTAAAATAAGCATCTGTTTGATTTTAGCAATATTTTGTAAACCTTATTTGTCATTATGAAGTTTATATACCTGCATTACGAGCAATCAGCTTCTCGGCTCTTCAGATATAAGCATTTACAAATACAAAAAACGACTACCATTGAGGATGTTGCAACTACACCCACAGTCTAAGAATAAATGGGCTCCTATTAGTATTAGCGTCCTACTATTCCTCAATGACAGCTCATCAAACCTGTGGTTTGCTTTTTAGAACCTTTCCAGCTATTGGTAGAACACAGTCCTCAGCATTACTGCAACATAATAAATATCACAAAGTGATTTGCCGAGATTTCCAAGACCTGTCTATTCATTTTCCCCTTAAACCTGTGCAACATTAAAAACGAGTGACGATTCATTACTTTCCCAAAGTCCCGGTTATAAGAACAGTCCTTTACAAGAAATCCCCCTACTCAAACAGAATGTACCTAGTAAGAGAGATCACACTGCTGGCCCCTTTGTGCCAACAATTTTTCAAACACCAAAAATCCAAATGTCATCGAGAGCTTTAAGGTTTCAGGAACATGATACCGGGAGCTATTGGGGATCAAGTTGCAGCTGAAGATTCAGAGATCAGTAAATCATGTGTGAGGCAGCCGGATCTCTCAGGCTCACAGAAGTGGAGCTGCCCATGTTCACTTCATCATACATCAGCTAATTGATTAGCTGCAACAAGATGCATAAGCAAACAGTGTGAAGCCAGATGCAGTTTTATGAGATTTCTGTCCAAGTAACTAATTGCAGTTAAAAGCCCCAGAAAGAAACAAATAATACGCTGACTCACAGCTGCGGGTGTACTTAAAAGTTTTGAAAATCTTACTCTCAGGGGCAATTACAGAAACATTAATCAAAGCAACTGAGATTCTCACATTCTCGTGCCACTGGTTTTCTTCAGGAAATACGTTTCTGTTTTTACCAAGCCTGTTTCTTCTAAAAATACTGCAAACTTGATAAAGCAAGCATGACTGGGGATAAAAATAATTATTGATGACAATCAAATCTAATTGTATTGTAGGGAAAATGTGAATTTCTCTTCAACCTAAAACCATCACTTAATTTCTACATTGCTAAAAAGATGTGGACACCCGCAACACGACCATATATGCTTGTTGAACATTTACTTTCAAACAAAGGGCATTAATACAGAGCTGAATCTTCTGTAAAGGCTTCCCACTAGATGCTGGAACATGGCTGTGGGAATTTAATCTCATTCACACTCAAGAGCATTAGTGAGGTCAGTCACTGTGGGATTTGGCTATAGTTGGCATTCCAATTTACAGTAAAAGTGATTAACAGGGTTCAGGTCTGGGCATTGTGTTGGTTATAGCTTCAATATAGCTACACTATAGAGTTAGAATATAGCCGACAAGTTACACAAAACTTGACTTGGCTGATTGGCTGTCAATGTTTTATCATTCATGAGCTGGAAAAAAAATACTTTGAAATTGAGAATGTCGTTCTTTGTATCTTTATCATAGTTGTGGTGTGGACTGTGCCATTCTTTTACATTTAGAATTATTTTTAAAACTTTATAGTGTTTCATATTATTGTTATCATCCATAGTAAGAACAGCTTTATAGTCCAAAGTGACTAGGAAAAAAAAATCAAAGTTTAGACTAACTAAATAAGGCTTTTACATTTTAATTGTTAGATTAACATTTGCTCCAAGTAGAACAGTTGTCCACACACTTTTGACCATCTAGTGTATATCAAAAAAATTAAAGATGGAAAAGGGAAGTGTTTAAAGGAAAGAATGCTTGTGTAGAGTTTATAACAAAGGATGCAAATTAGCCTTTTCCTGTAGCTGTGTGCTAAGTGAGCCGGGCTCAGTCGAGGCCCCTGTGGAGCCATAATTCACGCCGCTCCTCGTTTCTGAAGACGGACGCCACCACAGCAGCGAAGTACCACTCCAAGCACCATCACAGACTCTGCCAAACACACTCACACATGACCTGCCGCACACACGCATGCTCTCAGGCTCAGCTGTAGATAGAGGCGTCAGTCAGTATCACCTACTTTGGGAATAGTGTGAATGGCAAGCGATCTGTAATTAGCAGAGATAGAGATTGTGGGATAAAGAGAGAGACCAAGTGCAATGCAGAGAAATCTGTAACTCCAATGTTCTGCTTTTAGTGTGCTAACTACACAGGAGTCAGTCGTTGGAATGTTATGTGATTTTATTTCCAAGTGGATTTCTTAACTGCGGTATTATTAATCTCTATATGTGACCCGATCTGGCAAAATGAGTCAGAAGTCGCAACGGTCCTTTTAAAGATATGGGCCGATAATGTGGAAAAACAATGAACATTTTTTTTTCTTTTTTAAGCAAATTTCAAAGAACAGACTTAAAATAATCTCCCAAAGTTTCGTAGCCCATTTCGTAGTCATTTATATGTATACAAATGTCTTTGGTCAAACTAAGCTGTAAAATAAATAGTTCATACATTTAGATGGAATGGATTTTGAAAGATATTAACAAAAAACTTTAAACGCGATTTTCTCAGGTTTTCAGTTTGAAAAAGAGGGTAGGCGACCATTATTCAAATGGGTATATCTTTAAAACTATTCAAGGTATGGCTTTGACTAGGATATTATTTTAAAGCTTATGGTCTCCTCTTCCATTGTTAGCAAAATCTCAATTTTGAAATTTGCGACTTCAGACTCATTTCGCCAGATCGGGTCACATATGACGATGGCTGAAACGCCTCTTATGACATTTTGACTATAGAATTGGGCTTTATGTACAACAACTTATACCATCACTTTCTGTGTCCTTGTTCATAAATTCAGAGCTCAATATGTAGTTCAGACAGATGGCAACGCTGCTTGGTGTCTAATTGATATATTGTGCTCATTACCATTATGCAAAATATAAGGTGCCACTATGTAACATAAAATAGGCTTCATAATTAATTGCATTAATATGGTATAATTTTTTCGTCTCTCATTATTATTGAGTGTTTTTTTCTCAAGAATGCTAAGTTTTTATTAGACTAAATAGAGAAAAACATAAACTTCTTGGATGACATGGAGGTGAGTAAATTATCAGGAAATTTTCCTGTTTTATAGCAACCTGAGAATGGGCTCTGTTGCTGCTAACCAACTAGCCACCACTTAAAACTTTATAGCATCCACCTAGCAACACCCCGGCAACCACCCGAAACACAGAATTTCTTTAGGAAATAAAAAATAATAAGAAGGATAAAAAGTAGTAAAACAGGTCTCACGCCACTAAGACAATTCCAGGACATTGACTGATGCAGAAAATGGCATGACACTTATTCTCTCCAGCTCTCTCTTTATGCTATTTTGAGAGAGCTAAGTTGGCGTGGATCTTGTGCCATACGCCTGTGCCTGGGCCTGATTGGCCTGTGTGTGCTCAGTCGCTGTGGGCTTCAGTGGATCCATGCAGAGCCAGGTCACCCTCATATGAGCTGGCATCAGAGAGGTCAGATGGGCAGCAAACAGAATGACTAATGTCAGACTGTATACAACAGGTCTTACCACAAGAAATGGTGCCAAATCCATTATATTTTACTCTATTTGCTGCTCTCTGATTTAGTTTTAAGTTTGTTTAGAAAATTTCGTCTTGATATAAGAATTATATAAGAGCAACAGGATTTAATCAGAAAGGTTCTGCCCCTAAGACTATGGCCTTGACAATGTTTCAACACTTATAGGGAGAATTGTGAATGTGGGGAGCATTTAGCAGCTTTCTCTATAGCAGCTTCATTGGCCAAAGGCCGCCCAAAAGACTGTTAGACATGTAAAGCAACCAATCACAGTTCATTTTGTCATTCAGGCAGATCAATCAAATAATGACTTCAAAACTCTTGAAGTGCTTCAACCCATCTGAGGCTGAGATTAGAGAACATTCTGCATAAATGCATTATTCATGCATTGTAAGTAACTAAGTACCTTTTATATAAAGTAATACATCAGTTACTGTATTTGCTTGATAAAGTAACTAATTAAGTGACTTTTTTTTTTACATTATGGCCTGAAATCATTACATTCACAAAACAAATTATTTTTGCTTTATAACAATCTGGTAGTTAGTCATAATTTGCTTTCTAATGATGTCTTCAGGTGCAATTTTCACACCTTCTTGTAGACAGTAAAGAGGTTGAAGCGTTGGCGGAACCTTTGGATAAGCATCCAAACACAGCACACGCAGGGGCACCATTCAACATGCCACAGCAGCCTTTAGCCATTAGAAAGAGGTCTGAACAGCTCCTTAAGGACAGAACCTCCACATCATCATTATGACCCACTGATGCTAATGTTCCAACCATGTTTCCTCTCTAATGGCAGGCTCAGCCTATAGATAGAAAGACACAATTGTGTGAAGGTTACCGACCGACGAGAGCATGACAAGGACCTACAGAGCCATCTGTAATTGGCACCTCAGTGCTGTAATCGCTACATCAGTATGCCAATTCTTGGTTCATGTTCAGATCCCAGCATACGCATCATTTAGATGGATCATGCCCCTTTCCAAGCTAATCTCCATATTCCATATTCCATATCCTACATGCTGATAACGACTCGCAAGTTGTAAGTTATTCACGATGTGGGTATTCTCCACTGCATTTCTGCTGGACAATAAACAGACGATGTGGGTGGACGTAAATACATGGAATGACCTACAAAAAAAGACCAACACAGTCAGAAAATAAAAAAGAGTTTGTGACTGCTAAGGCCTACTAACAATATTAAAAATTGGTGTTGCAGCTAAAATGCTGATGGGGACGTTCATTGTCAACATGAGCACTCGAAAGTGAAGTGTGAGCAAAATTACAATTGCAAACAAACATCTCAAAACTGATGCAGTGAAAACTTCACTGTGGTTCCTCAAAGAACGTGCAGTTTGTAAGACAGCATCAATGAATCACAAGTAGCAGTTTGATTGGGAGAGACAAAGTGTCACTGTCAAAAGAACGAGACAGCGATTAATGGTGTGTCGAGCCATGGCCAATGAGGCCATTATTTGAAAACACGACCATGGCACGCAGCCACACAAGACAAGGTCAGCTGATGTCACTGGAATCTCAACCAGCCAAACTGCTTTGCATTTCTTTTGCATGTCTTCTGTTCAACATTCTTTAAATAAACAATTTTCTTTGATATGGTTGATGAGATTGATATGGTATTGTTGAGATTCTATTCACTTTCCTACAAAGCAACTCTAAAATGTTGCTGGATGACGCACAAAGCTATTGAACAATAGCCAAAACCTCTCACAACATACCACATAAACTCTACATAGTAGAATGTTATATAATATTATATAATATAGATCAGAAAGTTGAACAAAAAAACTTATTGAATACTACTGCTATCATTTTTCAATCAAACAGACATACAGTTTTGCTTGAAGGACAGTAAAACATCACCAAGTAACTTAACTGCTTTTATAACAATTTATGAGATAAAACTGCTGAAAATGTACACAAGTTTTAAACAGGCAGCCTGTCACCCTGACTCATGTGTTACACAAGACCTCTGATTGCTGGCGTGACCAGATCCCATCACAGCACTCACACCTCAGATGGTGATTCAGCCGAGGGGTTAAATAGCAGAGGGTGGGACTGAAACAACCCATCACGCCTGTTACACTTCACCACCTCTGCTGTTATGAACACCCACGGCCAAGCCAAGCCCTGTGACAGGAAGCAGAGATCTACAGAACCAAATAGGCAGCCCGCTAAGATGCCGTGCTGGGCTCTGAGATGGGGCAGTCCTCACTTCAGGCCAGAGATAGGAGCATCTTGGCTGACATGCTGTTTCCACGGCAACGTGGGGTAGTGCCATCCTCACCCACGCAGTAACTGGTGTCCCTCTCACCTCAGCCAAATTTCTGCCACCCCCGCAATAGAATGTCCCTCTTCCTGTCCTGTCTGTGTATGCAGATTTTTTGATCTCTGTTTGCACTGCAATGTTAAGAGCTGTGGCACTCGTAGGTACAAAAATTTTAACACACACTAAAGAAGCTCTTTAAAAATGACATGTTCTTGCGATCCATCTGTACACTATTTTTTAAAGGTAGAGCAGGCAATTGCGTTAAGGCCAGCAATAGCAAGCTAGGTTTAAGCATAAGATCCCGCCTTTCTTTCAGACCAAATGCAATGATTGGATGAACATTTTAAGGTCCTGCAACTTCCACAGCAGATTGCAATCAGGATTGTGCAGAAGCTTTCAACTGGCATAACATTTGGGGTAAAAAATAACCTATTCTGCCTTTAATTGTTGGATTTTGAGCCATTGTGTAACATCTCATCGATTTTCTTGCGACAATTAGTTTCCATACCACTATCATTACAAATCTTAATTACAAATAAAATTAGCTTTCAAACAGGTTTTTTTAAATACTCCCTGTCTGCCATTGGCCAGAACAAATAAATTGTTCCGCCCCAATATCACGCTATCGATTTAGCCGATGTTGAAACTGTCAGGGAAATCAACCCATGGAAGACGTACAGATTGTCTCTGCATTTTAAGCCAGGACAAATATTTTAACACTGAAAATATTACACACATATTTAAAAGCATTCACAGAGAGAAGTCATTCAATTTCTCCTTTATGACACTGAGCAAACTTATACAGCATCTTCCTAAAGCTGTTTTGACAGGGATATAAATGCAATAAAAGTGCATTTCAGGACCACACACGCTGTCAAAGCCCTGTTCGTCCCAGCCTGCACACTTCATTCATCCATCCTCTATGTTTGTGCATGTCATCTCCAGCCATCCCCTTCTGGTCTTTAGAGCCAGTCACTTCCCTAGATGCATCTGTTCATCCTGCTTATGCAGTATTCATTATGAACTGTCACATCTGATGCAATAATTGTCAGATGACATCTGTAAGGACTCTGGAAACACAGGGCCTCCATGAATAGGCGACAGGACCTAAAAGTTAAAAATATTTTTCAACAAAAATTCAGTAAAACGTTAAGCTAAAGCTTTAAAACTGAAATGACAATTACTAGCCTACACAGTAGGTCAAACTACGACTCGGTCCCTCTTTATTCCATTGGGATTCCTTCAGAGTTGATCTTGCATGAAAAGTCAAGGTGACAAAATGTTTCAGGTTTCTTTTTCCAAATCATTATGTGAGGAACTGAGGCAACAGGTTTGGATGGAACTGGATCAGAGCCTCTGAGGTTGCAACACACTGTTGACACACTACGTTAAACTACTCTGTGTCTCTGGAGGCAAACAGCTGAATTTAGAAGGCTGTGGTGTATGCCTCTCTTTTTTTATCTGTTTTTCCACCTTTGTCTAGAACTCATTTGTGAAACAGTCAAAAGGACCATCTTTACCAGGTTTCCACTGAGATGCTTTAGCTGCAGATCACTCATCTCCACTTGAGCAAAGATAAAAAACAAATCACTATGTAACAGTCCTAAGGCTCCAAAAATATTTTCTCCAAATTTCAAGCATGAATTTCAAGTAAACACGGACATGACGAGAGTGACATAAAACTTAAAAATGTTGCCATTATAAATTCTACATGTGTCTAAAACAAAAAAGAATGTAAATGTATGCTTCAAAAGAACAGTTTACACAAAGAAACGAAACAGCTGTCATCATTTACTCATCTTTATATTGTCCCAAATGTGTATGACTTACTTTCTTTAGTGAAAAAGAAGAAAAACATTTTGTGGAATGTGGAATGCTCTGTTTCATAACAAATGAACCGATGCCGTCAAGCTCAGAAATGACAAAAAGCACCAGTAAAGTATTCCCTGTTTGTTCAATTCTCAAAACTAATTTGCTCTAGCAAATTCATGTCAATAAGTGTGAATGAAATTTTTTTTCTCTTCCTTTTGTGTTTTATCAGTTTTGGAACTCGAGTACCTCTCCTCACTTAAGTACCTTTATCAATGTTTTGCATGTATGGTGTTTGTATGGAAAGCAGCTTGCACGGTCTGCAAAATCTGCTTTTGTGTTCCAGAGAAGAAAGAAAATCATAAATTAAATTATATTTCATAAATTACAACAGAATTGTAGTTTTGAGGTAAACCAACTCTTTAAAGGATTGGTTCCGGTTTGCTTAATGGAGAGTGCAATGCTGGGACAGCGGGTTCTCAACAGGTATCTTGATTCAGACAGGATACTCTCCGGAATGGTGAATTCCCACAAAAATAGAAGCACATGGGAGTTCGGGAGCTTGGTGTGTGTGAAGGGAAGTGTGTGGGTGGAGTCACACAGTCAGCACAGGTATGTGCTCACAGAAGCGTGTAATTGGGTAATGTAGCAGCACACAAAGAAAATGAACCTTGGAAGGTGTAGAGTTCAGTGATTATTAACATGATGAGCTCAAGTGCAAATAAACTGAACTAAAACGTTCATTTCTGACATAAAATTAAATTCTTGCTTTCAAAGTATAGTTCAAAATAAACTGTTTAGACCTTTTCCACCTTTTCTGCGTGCTATTGTTTTATTTGCAGTGCTTATTTGAATATGATGTTGTTAGCTTAAATATGATACAACTGAACTACTTTTTCTATTAAGATTCCATTTCGGTAAGAATGCTGAACGCAGTTGCCTTAACCTAGATTGTTGATAGCAAGCCAGCTTACTTGGTTTAGGAAGAGGTAAAGTCTCAACACTTCTACTGGCAAGACATAACCATATTTATGCCATATTGAGGTAAGCTCACGATTTTCAACTGCAGACCCATGAGAGCAATGCCAGCCTGAATCAAACTTACTCTGACTTTCTCAGAGCCCCAGTTTGCCCACATACTGTCTCAATGATGTGCAGTCAGCAGGTTCTGGCCACTGGGACCACCGACAACTCTGATAAGGAGACTCTGATGGGTCATCCCTGGAGTGGTTTGGCACAATGCCTGACCTGCACAGTCACACTCTCTCGAGACATATATCCCTCATCATTTGGGCCAGGCAGTGACTGCCTACAGGAACATCAAGTCCCTCTTCTGCATTGCCTGTCTTCTGTTGTGGCTGCAAAACCCAAATTCTGATCTGCAATGACATCGTCCTTCAGATAATTCATCATTGGCACTCACACTGCATCTCTGGGCCCTGCTATTCATTCATTTGTCCTGGCTTTTCTCCACTGTCAGTAAATTTAAATTCAAACCCTAATTTTTATTCAGTTTAGTTTGGGATTTGGAGTGAGAATCCTCTTAGATATGAGGACTCCATAACTCATACTACATTGGGTGTGTTTGGGTCACAAAAACAATCTGATATGTACAAGGACAGATTGCTGATTCGTCTTTATACTAAATGACCTTGTTTGTTTGTGATACCTTTAAAAAGGCACAAATCACAACTCATTTGACCCATTTCTAAGTAAGACAGTTTAATCAATAAAAAAAGAATATTAGAGATGATATTAAAACAGATGCTTGATATAAAAATAAGATCTGTGCCTAGTGGTTACACCATTTGTCAACTATATGAACTATATGTGGCTGATCAGTCTGACAAAAAGGACCAAGTACTGTATGAAACAACATGCTCACACAAAAGAAGGGGCGTTGATAAATGACTCACTTTCAGACTTATATTAACAAAATCGCTGCCCACATTCTGTCGCCTTAAAAAAAAAATGTTACAGAAATAAAACCTTCCTCTTGACCTATTCAAAGTGTGAGTGCATAAATAATCACTGTATATCATGCCTCTTCAAGCAGTCTTCTAGCCCACAGAGACAGACCATCTAAATGTCACTGTATGACTCTCAGCAATGAAACCTCACCATGCACAAACTGATTGTAAGAGGAAGTGAATGGAGAGCTGGCAGGGGACGCATTCCATGTTACATCACAAGGCAAGCTGGCACTGAGGTGACTGCTGGGCACTATTCATGGGCACAGGCTGAGGCAGTAGACCCAGCAGGGCCAGGAAGAGCTATATGTAGCAGATGGGAGTGTCCTGCAGAGCTACAAACCTTCATAAGTCTTAGAGGAGCACTCCCCACAGTCGGACCACTGCGATAACATCCACCCAATTTATTAGCACGTTTCTCACTAGGTGATGTGTGGTGTGGCGGGTGATAACAAAATTCTTCTTATTTCATTTTGGCCTTTTTTTGCCAGCTTATACTCACAGTAAAGAAACAGAATTTCATTTTGAAG
>JAZGTK010014167.1:0-13894 GCA_036877625.1 Ambastaia sidthimunki
ACAGTCTGGAGACTGATTAGGAGACCATAAGCACAGTGTGGTTGCTTATGACAGCCAGATCTGTAGTTCCAACAATCTTCTCCATAGTCCCTAATGTTCAAACACAGCAAGAGAAACACATTCATCAAACGTGCCAAAACAGAGAGAAATCAGCCACAGAGAAATCAGCTTAACAACATGTTTGTAAATAAACAGAGACATTCTTTGTTTTATTACAGACACACTTGAGGAGCCAAAGCAACCAAGAAGCAAACACACCCAGCTGGGGCAGTTGTGGTCTACTGGTTAGTGAGTCGGGCTTGTAATCAGTAGGTTGCTGGTTCGATTCCAGCGCCAGCAGGTTGCAACTGAAGTGCCCTTGAGCAAGACACCTAATGCCGATTGCTCCCCGGGTGCTGCAGTGATAGCTGCCCACTGCTCCGAGTGTGTGTGTGTGTGTGTTCATAACTTGCAGTGTGTGTTCACTCCTCACTAGAGATGGGTTAAATGCAGAGGTCACATTTCACAAAACATGTCACTTTCACCCTCATCCCATGTTAATGTCCTATAAAACACCCTGTTTCATACAATAACTGCTAAACAATATTAATCTTACAATCTCTTAATTTTGCTTGACTGAAAGTCTATCGTGTTATGATACAAAATATCACACAAAACAATCATAATACTAATATTTCCCTTTTGCTTGATGACTCACTCGGATTGTGTAATACAGGAAACACACCAACTTAAGTTAACAGTAAAAACATGGTGTGAAAAACAGACTTCAATGGGAGCCATTTTTATAGCATTAGAAGCATTTCAGATTCACAGCCTGAATAGCTGCTTTACTGCGGGGGGATTTCTGCAGAAAATGCGGCAGTCGCTGTAATTATTCACAAGTGCAGCCCAATTGTAATGCAACTCATTACTGAACTCATTAGCGCAATTGTTTTCATCCGCGCAAACTTCACATCTCTGCAACACAGAGACTGAATGCTTATGCAAATCAGTTTTTTCAGTCTGAAGAATATTTTCTAACATCAAAACAGACACATTTTTGAATTCCAGATATACGTATATTTACATCTGTATGTTTTCCTGTATAAGTCACAATAGAATCTCACAATGTTTTAATAAAACATTTGAATTATTAAATTGGTTGCCTGTGATATTCAACCTTCTTCCAAACACTATTAGTGGGAGTTAAAAGACATGCAACTACTCACTATTGGTGTGGCTCACATAGTGTTCCTGTAGCATTGTTGGTACAGCGTTGTGCTAGCAGGGGAACACACATACTGATAAAATGTTAACAGTGAATGAGCTATCTGATAAATGTGTAGATGTAATGTAAAAGGTTATACTTCGAACGCAAATAATATAAAATGGCCTAAAAACAAGCATATTTAGAGATCAATACATCATAGAATGTTTAGAATGGGCACAAAGAACAATTTTTATTTAATTAACAATTATTATTATTATTATATTATTTTGTAAATGCATAGCAATGACCCAGCAGCCACCCACAAAGTCTTGCAAAGGTTTGCAAACTAAAAGCCACTTATCCGGGAAATACATTTCCATTACATTTATGCTATTAGTAGATGCTTTTATCCAGAGCAACTCAAGCTATACATGTTATGAGTAATGTACATGCATTCCCTGGGAATCGAACCCATGACCTTGGCGCTGCCAGCACTATGTTCTACCAGCTAAGATACAGAAAAGCTGCATAAATAGCTCCTCTTCCAGAACATAGCGTGAAGAGGTTCTCCTTGTGGTTGACACTTTTTAACATGATTAATCCACTGTCTGCTAGTCATTGTTTCCCAGCTAACTGGGACAAGATCATTAGCTCAAGGACAAAGACACTGTGTGCTGGTCAGCCTTCCCCCTGCGTCCATGAGCTTGCATACATCAAGAGCAATACCACACAGAACCGCTTCACTCCTATTAAAACCAATTATGACCGGAAATTAGCAGGCAACTCTTGTTAGTTCTTTTCAATGCACAGCTTGAATAGCTGATAGCAAATATGTGTGTGTGTGCATGTGGGGCACGTTCATGAATAATATGAATGCACAAAACTGCTCTGCATGGGTCTCATAGACTATGATCTGTCCTGTGACAGATAGGTTTAGCTCAGCTATGCTCAGATTCAGAGAAAACAATGTGTTTGAAAAATGCATGAACTAAAAAATCCAAATACAAAAAAAAACATTGTTCTGGTGGCGTAGTCACTGGATTTTTGACTTTATAAGGTTGAAAGTACAGACAGACAGACAGACAGACAGACAGATGTAGTCTATTCAATGGGTTGCACTTTGTCTTAATTTTATGACCAATTATTATCAGGACAGGCATATTTCAAAACGCCATATTTCAATAACCTGAACATTCGATATCAAGAAACACAACAATATTATCTTAAATTTACAGTTTGTGTTTATCCCTCACAGCCCTGTTTTCAACCACAAGAAAATAATTATGGCATCTACTGTACTCTCACAAAAGTCTAAATCTCTCTTCTCTGTTTGGAGACCATTTTTGCCATATATGTAAAACTGGCTAACATCCTACCAGAGACTGGAAAACAGCACAGAAGTATTACTAGAGGTGAGTTAGCATGGTTAACCCAGAAGGCATATACTGTCCCTTAATGAACCTCCAATTAGAGCAGAATAACTCACATGCTGTCCTGCTTTGATGTCCATGAAAGCTAAGTAGCTACATCGTGTTCACGAACAGGGCAGGTAGCTCTCATGCATCAGGAAACTTTCTAATGAACGCCATATGTCGGTACATAACTCATTAAAACTGGGTTCTGTAATGAGCCCTGGGCTTTTAGTGGTTCATCAATGATCATTACAATGAAATAGACTGATGCAAGTGATAGGAAACGTTGAAGTTCATGTCCTTTGAAGGAGAATTTAGATGTTGGATGCATCTACGGGCCTTTTGTGTCCCACTCATTCAGCAGGCCAGCTGTCACACACAAGAACAGTGATTTGATTTAGAGAAAGTCAAACAAGACTTACTGTTCAGTCTCTGAATGTTTAGTATTAGTATTCCAGTGAGTTACACTTAACAGATGTAATAAGATATTGAATATATCAATTCAGTTTCTCAAATGATCTACGATAAGAATTGATGTTCCTTTTAAAACTCACTGTTCAGACGCAGGTGTTGGTTTTAAATAAATGAAGTCACATCATCTTTGTCTGGAGGTTGATGAATGCACAGCATTCACTGATGAGAACAATCCGGCGGATTTGGGAAATGGTCAGAGTTGGCAAGGAAAGGAAAATTGGAAAGGATTTCCGTAGGAAATGTGCCAACCAGCAACTTATTGTAGGAGTCATGAGTCATAAATCATGCTTAATTTTATAGGAATACTAGAAGAGAATAATTCTTGGTTAGAAAACCTGGTTTACAGTTGATGCTTTTACATTTGCATATACTTTATCTGCTCCTCCATCTCACTGTCTGGTGAAGTTATCAATCACAGGTGAAGACATCCACTAGTTAACCAAGATCAATAAGACATTGATCAGTTGAAACATTTTCTGTTGTCGCCTTGAAAGCATCTTTGTGCCTCTCAACACAATATGTGTGTGTTATCACATCAAGGCTAGTTCATTAGCACAACAGGAATTTCCCATGACACTGGACTTTCCCTTTTAATCCAATTAAACTTTAACTTAATTCACTTGCACTGTGTAACTAGTTATTTAGCTCAAACTTTTTTCTACAACTTCATGTAATTTAATGAGTGTAACATGTATAGAATCTGGCAAGTGACACACTTGTAAATGATTTATTTTGTGTTCTTACAGCTGTTACCCTTTAAGAATAATGCCATATTTTTGGTATTAAAAGGGAAGTTGCTCAATCGTTTGCTTGATAAATCAAAACATTCTGCACGGAACAGGAATCTGATATGCTGGGCAGTAAATGTCAAACAATGAATGCATTCTAATTTATGGAATGTTCCCAGCAACTTCCAACCGCAAAACCCCAAACCAAATGGAAAACAATTTTCCACAGCCAATCAAAGATATTACAATGGATCTCTGCCCTGGTCAGCAGACTTAAGCTACAGCATGTTCAACAGCACAAAAAAAACAAGAAGCAAATTGGTTTTCAAACTTAGAGTGATTTGCAACAAAGCACCCAAAAGACATTAATTTTCAATGAGAGGTTGCGATTTTTGGAAGCAGAGATTCACTTTATGCAAATGAGCAATGACACGATAACCAATAAGAACAGAGTATTTCTCTGCCTGATACAGCTGCATACAACAGTTAAATAAGAACGGCCAACTCGGGGACATTTATTGATTTAATCGCTGTCAGTGTGAATAAAACTTTAGTAATTTAATGTTGGTCAACTTGTTTTCTACAAACAATTGAGAGTCACACTGACATGAGATTGTCTGAGAATGAGGCTGGCATTAGCGCTCAGCTGGTGTTAAGGGAAAGATACACATGAATAGTTTGTCCACAAATACTGTGTTCGAAATGTCAATACAAAGTAATGAAGAGTGTCTACGTCGAAGTTTGTTTTTTAACAGAGCCCATATCTTCTCTCCTCCCTCTCGTCTCATGCCAAACATCACACAGACTAAAGAACAAAGTTCAAACGCTCCACTCCTCCACTTTTACTGAGCTCTGAAGTTACTTCTTACATCTTGGACTCGGTTCATTTTGGATGCAGGAAAAATGTATATTTCTGCCAAGTAACAAAACAGTAAGAAATACTGAAGGAAAATATGAAAAATACATAAATATGGGGGCATAAAGCCATATTTTGACGTTGCGGCTACTTCAGGCAGAAGATATAACTCGTGAGGAATTTCAGGAGACATGCTAAGATGATTCACAGTGCCGAGGACAAGCAAATTTCATGTTGGTCTCCTCAGTCTGAGATAGAACGGTAGGGGCAGGGTCCAAATAAGGTTTTTGCAAATGGTGAATGAATTATGAAAACTTACCAGCCATAAGTATTTCCTCTCAAACATGACTGCATTTTGCATATTTTTTGTTGCTATGGTGCGAAATTATTTAGCATTGCCTAGCATAATAGTAACACACCACAGCTACACCGTACAGAAGCCACTCAATGTCACACAGTGAAACAGAAACATTGGCTAATGTTCTCTAAAAGTTCTCTCCAAGTTATCAAAAAACATTCCTGCAGTAACATCAGTAAAACATTTCTGATGCTATATATCATATCAAAACCATTATTATTAGTGAATAATGGAACATTTTAAAAACGTTACAGAATTTAAAAATGCCAAGCAATAATATTCAACATTTTTAATGCTTTTTTTACTAGATGGAAACATTACGTAAACGTTCTTACACCCTAAAATTGTTAGCTGGGTTTGGACCCCGGGTGGGGGTCAGGACAGAGGCACATGGGTGGACAACCCTTTGGTTCTAAAAAGGTGTTTGGCGTAGACACTTAACACTAGTTCCTGTCAGAGCAAACACACGGTGCAGCAACACTCTGCAGATGGAGAACAGCTTGGACTAGCGTTTGTGTAATAAGTAATCACTCACAGGCCTGTCAACATGCCATCTGGAGGAGAACCTCGGCTGTTCGATGCTTTCTCGAGTTTTCTGATGTGCCGCAGCCCCTTAACTGCATATGTTAGGCTATGACAATCATAAGCATACATGCCGGACAGTAAATGACAGTGATGTAATTATTATTAGCACATGCAGGGGAATTTTGTGATGGTATTCCATGTGGTTTGGGGAACTGTGATGTACAACTGCTCAATTGAGAGGATAAATTCCTTGAAGCAAGATTATGTTTCCGAAGCATTTGTGCCATAATAAACATATTAACTCAAATCATGTGTTTTTCCAGTGACAAAGAGCTCACAGAAAAGAGTAATAAATGGAGTTCATTTTTCTAATGCTGTGTTGACAGTGAAAAATGTGATAAATGAAAGTTTCCTCAGTACACCAATAACAAAACACTCTACATAATGGTGTGCGTTTTTTTTATATTTTCTCCAATCCCAGGTACAAGATATTTACAATTCATGCATCATAGCAATAAGGTGTGTAAATGGGGCCTAGAAATGTCAATTTAATTCCCACAGAAGTGTAAATACTGTTACCCTATCAAAATACAGCTTTGTTTGATCATCACAACACCGTAATATTGGCTCAACCAATGGTGTGCGTTTGGGGGCGGGGCTAAATCGTTGGCTGGTCAATGAAAGACAATGGAGTTTTCTGAAACCTGACTGGTAATAGTAATTATTTTTGCAATTCCATTTAGTTTGAAACTAGCGGTGACGAAATGACACACTTTAGCTTAAACTTGCGCGTAATTTAGCTCTTACGCCCGAGGTACCAACAGAACTCCTGCTGCTCTGAGTTTTCTGCATGATTAATCATAAAACACTGATGTGTATTGATGCATAAATGTGAAATTAATACACCACATGCTAAACACTAAGGCTGCATAAGATTGCATCTTTGAAGAGGCCATCTGAGAGCTAAATCTCCGGCAAGCTGTTATAGAAGGATGGCGTGAAGATGAGTTACCATTTGTTATAAACACAATCCATTTAAAAACAACTACAAATGACAGCTTGCACAGTAAGTACAGGGTAGCTTGTTTCAAGTTACTTTTATGTTCTCAGATGCTTCCAACTTAAAAGGCAAACAAGGGGAAAATAAAAGGCAAGCCACAAATCTTTATCAATATTGCATTTTGCTTTTTTGGCATTTGAGGGTGGAATTTCAGGGCGATGCATCTCTGTCAGCGAGACCTTTCACTTAAGCTTAACATATGTGTACTGCTGGTGTGTGTGTGGAATTTCAATGCCCTGACTTTCAATGCAAATCAGCTCCACACAAAGCCTGGCAACTCACAGCCATGACAGAGAGAAATAATAGATGCTGCCTCGGTATAAGACACACACCTCCTGCTGTTGACAGTGTCACAATGCCTTTGTGCACCGACAGCCCCAAGCCAGCCAAACAAGACTGTCAACAACATGATTTCCACTCAGTTTATATCTGTAGCATTTCTTGTTTTAATTAATAAATGGTACAGATGGTGCAAAGGAATAGTGTACGTGTACGAAACAAGCAAAAATTCTAAGATTGAATTAATGTGGCATTGATAAATCTATAAAGCTAATAATATGTATAGCATAAAGTCTGCTCTGACCTTAGCGAATCCTATTTACGCAGGTAAAATGCATAAGATATTGATTGTGACGATTATAGCAGCGAGAAGTCATTTCTAAGCACAAAGAGAAGATTTATTGTATTTGGAGACAAGGTTACAAGAATAGTTCACTTTAAAATTTAAATTTCCCCATTCTTTTCTAACCCACATTTCATTCCAAAATCGTAACCCAGCAAACAATTTTAGGCTCCAGGAATGTTCTAGGAATGTTCAAACCATCTTTTTTTAGACACTGTATTAACGTTATTGCTTGGTTATAGAAACAATATTTTTTAACTGTGTACTCTTCACTAAAAACAAAGGTTCTGATATGTATATATAAGGTAAAAAAGTTCCACCAACATTGCTACAAGAACATTTTTTAATAACGTTGAGAGAACATTCCCTGTTAGCTGGGAATTCATAACTGTGTGAAGAACAAAGTTGAAAGTTATCAACACAAAGTCATCCAATGGCCTCGGAAAACATGAAACATGCTGTGGGCTATTTTAAAATGCTTTAATGGTGTTACAGAAAAACTGAATAAAGTCAATAAAAATTGTGTTCTTTTGTGTTTATATCTGAAAAAACAGATATACAGTAGAGTAAATAACAGACATTTTCACTTAGCGATAAACCATCCACAGACACTCTGTGTGCTTATGCAAATACGCAAAAATACCTACCATGAGTTCTTGAGGTGTGTAGTTCAGGATTCAGGTCAAAGGATGTTGTTTATCTGCTCTCTCCCCTCCTGTTCTTATTAGCTGTGAATAGAAACACAAGTAGAGGTCACGGCACATATTTAAAGGCACTGAACACACACCTGAGCACATGCACACGAGCAATATGAAACATGTTCTGCAGAAAAAAGCTGCAGTCCTCCACACAGGCGGCTCAGTGGAGCGTCTGGCACAGGGCAGGTAGTAAATACGACTGCTGGAGTGTGATGAGATTGAAGATTCATTATTAATGTTGTTCCCCGTGGCGCTCTGCTCTGAAACAGCATGTGTGAATTTTTCACTTTGCTGCACGAGTACAAGGATCCCACTAGCTTTAATCAAACTAAACCAGAGACTAAAGCAGGTGAAATATTAATGGCTGCCGTTAGTTATCAGCTAAATTGTATCTCTTCGTTTAGTTAATTGTTCTTTATTGTTTGATGAGACATTTCGCCTGTTATGCTCATGCTACCAATCTTAATTAGTGTCAGAGGTCATGAATAATTTATCACCTACAGCATTCCTGGCTAATTACCTGCGGCCGATTCTTGCTGTCAGAGCCAATCACCAACTGTGTGCAGCTAACAGGCTTTAACTTCCCGCGGCTCATAATGTTTCGCCACAAGTGTCTCCCTGTTGCCAGAAGCGACTGTCCAATTAAAACTGTAATGTCTGGGTAGCCACAAATACAATCTCTGCAGCATTGTTTAAATGACAACAGAATGAAGCTGCGGCTAAATGCGGCAGGTCTTTCCCTGAATAGACAAGATGATTGTTGGGGGAAGGATTATAAAAGGCACAATGAAACCAAGCCTGTTTATTTTTTTACTTCAAGACAAATGAACACATTTCTTATAAGAAGGCAAGTGTTTTGTAGACCACCACTGTGGTCCAAGGGCTGTTTAACTGTGACCTGGTAGTTAACAGTGACCTGGTTCTCTAACCATCACCAACAGCCCCTCTAGAAAACCGATGTTTAGAGGACCATTAGTTCTTAAAACAATCGTCACGGTGATTGTCATTACTGTTCGGTTCCCATAGCAACACAGTGGAGAAGAAAGTAAAGCACTATTTGAGTGTAACAGTCCAGTTCCGGCAGTGAAAACTCCATTTCTTATCTCCTCACAGAAAATGATTTTAACAATAACAAACCTTTAGAGACACACCTACAATGAGCAAAACAACAATATTTATTTCTATACATTTTACAAATAAGTGTGACAAAAAATTTCAACTCTCAAATCATCTTCACTACAAAATAGGAATTTGGCAATTTTTGCCTTAGAACACAGAATATTACATTTGTATAAATGCTATGATGACAACAAATAAAAAAATAGCTCTGGAATCGTGTCCGCTAAAAAATCAGGCGTCTCTTATAAACCTTTATCTCTCCAGTATGTTAGATGCGTGGCGATATGTGGAATTGCGGGCACAGAAAGAGGCAAATCCACACGGGCATATAAGCATAAAAATGAGATGCATGATCACACAGTGAACAGGAAAGAAAAGCAGGTTTTCGTGGGTCAACAGGAGGAACCTCAAGCACAAAACACTTCATTTGCATCCCCTCTTGAAGCTGCCTTTAAAAAAAAACCTTTTCCCTCCCAAATCAATGGCATTTAATATCGACCTCTGTGTACACAGATCGGTCGTCGCCTGGTAAATTGATTTGTTTCTCCTTATCTTACAGTCCGATGGGACTGAGAGCTCTTTAATTGTGTCCTCAACAACTGCAAACTTTGTTTGCTCTTTCTAAAATCACAAGGGGTTTGAACAAAACCTCTCAAAGGGCAGCTGCAGTATGTCTTCCTGTAGCTCAACTGGTAGAGCATTGCGTTAGCAACGCAAAGGTTGTGGGTTTGATTCCAGGGTTTGAATACAAAAAAAAATGTATACATTGAATTCACTTTAAGTCGCTTTCGATAAAAGAGTCTGCCAAAATGAATACATGTAAATGTAAATGCTTATCTGGCTTGAAGCTATAGGTCCTGTTTCCATACGGTGCTTTGGAACAGTGCCAGATGAGTGTTGGCCAATGATGAGTGGAACATATAGAATGTGTTTGTTGTTATTAATCAGCCAGCTATAATGACTTATCACTTCCACTCATGCGTTTACGATCATGCTACACTATTCACAGACTTGACGAGTGACACATCCTACAGGAAAAATGTGATGCTTTGCCAACTGTCTAATCTCTGTTTTTCCCTTTATAAACTAGATTTTTAATGACAACTTCATGATACTGGAGAACAAATGTTTTATTTTATCAGTTAATAACATTCAACCATTGTTAATGTGTGCTTTATTTATGAAAATTAGCAGATTTTATTGACAGAACACAAGAAGGGTCATCCACACCCTTTTTGAGCGAGGACCGTCTTGGCCCACTCTGTGCTTAAGATGAGAGAACACACGGCCATGTTTAGAATGCAAGCAGACACGGGTTCAAATCTCCATCTGTTATATACCTTCATATAATAATTGCAACTAAAACTTGACAGCCAGCAGTCATCAGACATTATTAGTGTATTGAACAGAGCAGATCTGACATTCAATTTCTTTCATGTTCCATGAGAAAAAGAATGATGTGGGTTTTAAGTGGCATGAGAGCAGGTAGAGGATTTTTCACAGCACACTTGCTTTAAATGAACAATAAAAGCCACTGCAAAAAAATAATATGATTAAAAATAATATGATTAAAAATAATATGATTACAAAACTCAAGTTTCAAGACCATTTGCATTGTGAACATTTGAATTCTTGCAATAAAAATCAAAGGGTTTAAAACGAGTGCCTTTACTGTTATTATGATCCTGTCCAAGAAAAGTCCAGCCTAATTTAGACCGTGTGTGTAGACACTTTCCAACAGTCATATGTATTTATCAAGCAAACTGATATAGATTATTTTGTGGAAATGGATTCAGAATTCACTAGGCTCACCACAAAAAAAACTCACCACAGATTTAAGCCACTGCTCTCCTGTTTGATGGGTTTGACTAAAATATTCTCCTGTGTTTGGCAGGATTTACTTGACAAGTCTTGGCACGATCCGGGTTTCCTGACATTGCAGCAACATGGTCTAACATGGACTTTAGGAACAATCCCATGAGGAAGAGGGGGCTGTCAAAGTGCTGAGAGAGACCTGTGGTATTACCGTACAGCTCCTGACAAACACTCAATGCTGTGATAAGACCTGTAGACACAGTGTTTTCTCCAAACATTCAGTTTTTGTCTTTCAATAAAACCTCTCTTTCTTTCCCTGTCCAGGCCTCAAGCCCATCCCTCCCTCAACTCAGAGGAAAGATGACCTTCAGGGCATCAAAACAAGTCTTTTGAAGAGGAGTGGGGGGGAACCTGTAGAATGGACAAAAGGGTTTTAGGGGGTGGGGGAGTCAGGTTCCCTAATTAGGCAAAAGAAAGGTTGTTAACATGCAAGACAAGAGGTTCATGAACCGCTGTATCTCCTCAGTTATGCAAACTACATGAGGATAGTGTGATCGTCTCATTAAAGGTTGATAATTGACTAGAAATGGAGGGGGAAACATGGAAACGCTTTTCTTATCAATGGATTAAAACAGTCTAAAACAAAAATACATTGAATGTTGCCCTTTTAAAAAATTGCTCAGAATAAAACTGCTTATTATGAATATGAAACAACATTATTAACTGTGGGGCAACCAAAACATTTTAAATGGCTGATTTATAATATTGTAAAAATTATTCATGTTTTACCTATTTTTAAATAATCATGTTTTACCTTATTGTTTAAAATGTGCAATGCATCTGGTTTTAATAACAAGTCTTGAATAATGTCTAAACTAGATAAACAGTGTTGACGATTGGGTGCAAAAGGATTTGAAATAAATGAAATAAATTGATCTTGTGCTGGAGGACGCAGCGATGAGATTCAGGCTACACCAACAACAGCAACCCTAAAAACCACAGAAGGTAAAAGACTCTTTATTTTACTGATTATTTTCCCTAACAAGACACGACAACAAAGAAATGTCCCGATATCATTTACTTCCAGATGACCTCTGCTTGACCTTTCTATTATGAAAGAAGATTCAAGAAGGTTCTTGGACGAGCAATGACCTTGATTTCACTCTTTAAAAACAGAGAACTACTGCTGTTCTGAAGCAACCAAACATTTTAATCACTGTCCTCCACATTTTTTCAGCTCTGCGTCAGACAAGCTTCTTAAGTACGTGTAAAGCCCACATCTGCTGTCAATTCCAGGACCTCATTAAAACACATACAGCAGTCATGCTATACATCTTATACATCTTATAACAGTAAGCTTCACCTTTTCTCACTGCAGGTCAAAATATTACATTAATAGAGTTGTGTCTTTGTCTTTGAGATGACGTTGGTCCATTGTTAACACTTCTTTTGTTTGTACCTTGCAGGCCGTCTGTTTATTTAGTTGTGCTGACAAAACCTGTCGTAAAAATTCAAAGCACAATCTGTCGGACAGGAAGCGCGCTCCTGGCTGGCCGAATTTTCCTAATTAAATCCAGGAAGTACTTTGCCTTTAGTCACTTTCACAAACACATGTCTTTCCAGCAGCCGTATTCCCAAAGCTACGGAAAAATGAGCAGATTTTGCTGTTTGGTCTCAGGAACAGCGTGGGATTTAGAGGACTACCAGAGCTGCACGCTGTGTCAACACCAAACATTCAGTGTAATTCCCTTCACCACGAGAAAACTGCAGATCACCACAACAGACGGAGCAGGGAATTCACTGGGAATGAATTACACTCGCTGATAGCGTCATTTGTTTGCACTCTGCGTTAAGTGGTCGTCTCACTAAAGGAATATGCAAACCGGATAAGGGCACAAACGCACCCACGAATTTGCATGCCACAGTTCTTCATCTTGCCAGATGATTCTGAGTGCTGGTTGTGGAGGATGTAGCAAAAAAAAATCACGATTTAGCATATTATCCCGACCCCGTACAACAAACTGAGGCAACTAAATCAACTCTTTAAAATGCCAAGAGCTTTTGACTACATAACAAACCTGAATATGTAGCAGCTTATAATGTTTTTCTCCATCACTTGATTATCACTGACAAAAATGAATGCTGGCTTGGTCAGTAGAAGATAAAGAGATAAAAACATCTGCCTAAGATCAAACCCCTTGTGATTCTGCCATCTAAGGTTTGCCACCTTCCTGAGCAGATGGTAATAGCACCACCCCAGCTAACAGGGAACGTTCTCAGAGCATTGGCTTACGTTCTGTAAAAGTTATCAGTAAAAGTTTTTAGTTAGTAAAAGTTTTAAGTAAAAAAAACACTCTTGCAGTAACATTAGCAGAACTTTAACGTTATATAACATATTTCAAAACAAGTTGTTAGAGGAATGTTTAAACATTACAGAATTAAAAAAGTTAAAATAGCTTTCTTACAACCAAGCAATAACATTAATACAACATCTAAAAAACAGTATGATTTGAATGTTCCAAGAAATTTCAAAGTAAGATTATGAATGTTTTTATTGCTTAATGGAAACATTACAAAAACGTTTTTACAACCTAAAATTGTTAGCTTAATTGTTAGCTGTTAGAAAGACATTTCATTCATATGAGGTACTTTAGTTAATCTCAAATTAGGTCATTGTTTTTTAAAGGTTGGGCACTCCTTGCGTACATATTCACCCTAACATATTCCACAAATGACAGACAAAAATACCAGACTGAAATCCTCTCTCCACCCACGCCCCACTCTCAAGACGCCTAATCAGTGCTTTCCACGAGTGTGAATATGAGATTTTGATACATGCATATATAATGGCGGCATCTGTCAGACAGAGATTTGCAGGAGAAGCTGGAGGTTAGGATTGATCTAGACTGAGATTTCACATAGCTGGAGGCTTGAATGGTAATGCTGCCCTGCACCGATTTCACGGCCACAACTGGAGGAGCACAGAGAGCAGAAGTCATGCTGGGTTATAAACACATCCACAGAAGTGGATCATTTCC
>JAZGTK010014168.1:0-13894 GCA_036877625.1 Ambastaia sidthimunki
TGCTGGGTTGTTTTCAACTCACGGTTGAGTAAAATGTGGACAGAACACGCAGTTGGGTTATAAATTAACCTATGCTGTTGGTTTTACTGAGCATAGACACAACAACCCCTCACTGGTTTAAAGCTGCTCCTTGTGGCAGATGTCATAAAGTGTTTTGTAAAAATTGTCTGTTTAACACAAAAGGGCACTTTGACAAATCCAGATTACGAGAGCACTTTCCCTTATTAAACGCTGCCCGTCCCGGCCTCTGTTGCGTTGGGATTAAAATCAGGTAGACACCATTGTCTGTCTACACAATCCTCAGCCTAAGCCCTGGGTTGTGTTTCTCTGGTGGTGTTAGTGGGGGTACGTGGGCAGTGACACTGAACACCTGTGCATGTAGTGGGACACCATCCTCTGAGCTCTTTGTAATCAACATCATCCTCTTTAGAGGCCCAGGTTATTGGATTTATGTGGCGGATACACGAGGCACAACTCGAAACTCAAATGTTTACCAGCTTTTGAGCCGTGAATAAAACGGCCATATGGAGGGTCACACTGTGAGAACAGCTGTCCCCCATCAGCCAGTTCTGTGTCACTCAGCGCCATTAGACTCTGATTAACCCTTGTATTGTCACAAAAGCTAGCAGGCAACATCTGGCTTCAGCAGGAAGAGTGAAAGTTTATGAGGTTAACGAGGAATCTTGATCCGGGGGGGATTTGTGGACTGTTTGGGGTCTGATTTGAGGTTTGATACTTCTCCATCCATAAAGGAAATGTAGAAATACACTAGATTATTGTATTTTCTGCCGAGGCAAAACTCACAACCAGGATGGCAAGATGCTCTGTGGTTTTATTATTGGAATGAACTTCTGAGTCTCTTTAAAGTTCTGATGTGGCTCCAGTCCCCAATATGAGTCAATGGGACTTTCACCAGTTTTATGGTGAAAATCTTAAGTCTGGTTAGAAAAATAATAGCACACTTCTTCCTTAAAAAGCCAACTTTCATTTATGTCTGTATAGCACAAATGGCATATTTGGTAACAGAATTTTAATATTTATTGCAGACTAAAGGTTTGTTCATAAATATCAACATAATACTGATGCTTGCATAGCTAGCACCACAAATAATAATTATAATAATAATTGATTTCATATATTTTATATACTAGAAGGAAAGCTGGTGGTTTTGTTTGTCTGAATTGTGCTGGTTTGATTTTTAAGTGTTTTGTCTGCACTGTTTTGTCCCATTACACGCAACATATGTCTCCAGGCTCATAATCATTACTGAGGTGTTTTGAAAAATGAAAGTGACCATACGGCCGAGTTTATGAAAATAACTTTACAGAGATTACAGTTATTGTATCAGCTTTAAAGAGCTTATTGTCATTTCAGTATTGTTTTTTAAGGGGGTTAATGCACATGAAAATGAAATGACAAGCATATTACTTAATTAAATGGAAGTCCATTTGGGAATCCCAGCTGTTGCCAGTAAATACAGGGAAGCTGAGTTATGTTGTAAATGAGATGCATGTCCCGGCTTTTTTACTATTAATCTGCTGTTCTGTGTGTCTAACATACCTCTGGATTGCTGGATGTCAAAAAAGCCAAAGTGAAAACTACACTTGTATTTCTATACTTTCATCCAGCATAACTAAACATATTTCTATGTTTATGTATATGTGTATGTATATGTATATATATATATATATATATATGTATATGTACATACACCAAATAATATATATACCAATATATATACCAAATAAGTTGCAATCACACACACTTGTATGTGTGTGTGTGTGTTTGTGTGTATGTATGTGTATATATATGTGTGTGTGTGTGTATGAATATATATATGTGTGTGTATGTATATGTGTGTGTGTCTGCATGTATATATGTATATATATTTGGTGTGTGTGTGTGTGTGTGTGTGTGTGTGCGTGTGTGTGTGTGTGTTTATATGTGTATATATATGTGTGTGTATGAATATATATATGTGTGTGTGTCTGCATGTACATATGTATATATATTTGGTGTGTGTGTGTGTGTGTGTATATATATGTATATATATTTGGTGTGTGTGTGTGTTTGGTTTTCTGTTGTGGGCTCTGGAGCTGAGAGGGTTAAACTGTAGGAGGCACTATCTCCGTGTTTGGGTGGAGTGAACTTGGACAGTGTTCACTTTTCTTCTTCTTGTGTAATTAGCTGGTTGTGCAGTAAAGTCATGCTTCAGCATCTCTGAGGAGCCGCCAGGGACACGCATCCCTCTTTTACAGTTTACTGTCAGAAATGGGGGATATCAGTGAGGCGTCTTTACTGGATTATATCCGCTCCTCTGGAGGAAAAGTCAAAAATTCAGATTTGTCCAAAACATATAAGCCTTTCATAAACCATAGCGATTTGCAACTACGTGGTGAGTAAATATAAATATGGCAAGTCTTACATGCGGGCGTTTTAGACGTTCTGTACATCGCAAACGCGACGCGTCAAAATAAACCTCTGAACTCAGTAGGCATAAACGTATGCGTGAACACACCGCGTTGCTTGTTGAATTTAATAGGTTTTAGTAGTATTAAGTTTATTTTTAATATGACAAAACGTATTAAAACAGCAGCGCTAATGTACAAGACGCGACGCGACTGTCAAGCGTCTTTCTGGCGCGTTAAACTCAAGAACGCGTTCGGTGCGTATTGCCCGCATTATAATCAACAAAGCTCAGCATTGCAGACGTTATATACATGTTCTGGCACGTATTTGCCAAATGCATTGTCATCTCGGTTGTTTTATTTACTATGAAAAACTCCAGCACGTCTTTGACTTGACTTGCGTTCTTTCAGTTTTTGGCTGTTTATGAGGCCAAAGTGTCTGTTGCAAACATCTGGTTTACATTAGAAAAGCTCTCCCAACCATAGTTGCTCCAGAAAGGGCCCCACATTCCCAAACCATGACAGGGGAGGTCTTGATAGACCTATACAGAGTTATTGGTGTTTATTCATTGATTACAAGATGTTTAATTGTTTTATTAAATGCACTTCTAAGGCTGAGATGCCCCTTGTGTTTCTGATACCTTTGGTTTGATCATTTTGTTGGTGGTAGATCATTATACCAGCTAAGGGTCTTGTTGTGAGGACCACTCTATATGCTAGGACATATTAATGAGCCAGTCGGGCGAAACTATTAAAAATAAATAAATAATTTGTCTTGTGGCCTTCTATAAACATTTGGATCCTGTGAATTTTAACGCTGGCCCTGTATTGTATAATTGTAAAGCAAATATTTGTTGAACACAAATGTTATGTGTATAAATGTCAGAAAGAAAAGTGGGCTAAACAGGAAGCACGATAATCGCGTAACCCGTCAAACTTGTAATTAAATGATGTTGCATTTAATCCCACATACATGTGTCTGACATAAATATTTGAAATAATTATCCATAATGGTTTATTAATGCTCTGCCCAGCTGTGCTGGTACAGTTGAATACAGAGGTTTCAAAATCTGCCTTCATCTGTTACCATCTGACACTGTCGACCAATTATCATAATTATTCTCAAACCGTTCCACAACAACACACACGGCAGACTCAGATCCTGCAGTTATTATCATTTTTAGTCCTTTTTAGGGTAGTCAGTTTTGATGGGATCGTGTTGCTATTTAAAGTGTGGGAACGTGGTAATACTAGACTGGAGTTATTCAACCCAGTGTAATATATAAGCTCAAAAATATAAACTGTGTACCAGGGCAGGATTTCTGGCTGGCTGTAGTTGTTAAGTGGTGACTTCCTTGTGGTTTCCTGTTGTTTTGGATGCTGTGTTGCAATGCCATCTCTCTGTCTTTTCCCCTGGCAGGAAAACGGAAAAGTTGTGTGGGGGTATGTTCTCTGTTTAAAGAGACAAGATCCCACTTTAAACACGAGGCTCACGTTATGAAAACCAGTATGATATCTATTTTGTTTTAAAGTTAAACTACATCCACAAACATTTGTGATATATAAATTCTGGTGCATCATTTTAAACAATTTGGAGGCTGTAATGTTTCACACAGTCTTTTTATTTTTCTAAAACACTTTAAAGAAGCTCAGTTTTCAGTTTTTAAATGGACTATGTGGTATTTCAGAAATCTTCTCAAATATGTTGACCTTCAATAATGTGTTGAAAGCTAGCAATCCTTGTGTCTGTTGCCTTGGTAACCAAATAATTCTGTCACATCACAGAATATGAATTGAATTGAACTTAGCCCACATGGCTGTAAAAGTAAAAAGCAATTGTTTCGTGTTTTCTTTATTATCTTTGTAAATTAAAAATGGTTTGTCAATGATAGAAATGTTATGGGCAAAAAGGGGGTTAAAAAGTATCATTTAAAAAAAATGATGCCATAACAATTTATCAGTGTATACTGTAACTGTAGTAAAAAGGATTATAAAGTGGATTATAGTCTTTTCACTGGAAGCAAACAGAGTAAATTAGAAGGTAGAAATATGGACATTTAAAGGTCACTGTAATCTAAAAAAAAAATCCAAGATAATATTTGTTAGTTCTCAGTGTTGATTTATTATAACGGTAGGAAAGGGTGTTTAAACACTGATGCATGTGTGCAAAGTCAGAATAAAGGGTTTGTTTGTGCAGGTTTTGCTCTGTCAGACATCTAATGATTTTCTATTCTTGTTTGGTAATTCGAGTCACCTTTGGTTTTTGGACCCTCCTCTCTGATGGAGTCAGTGTGTGCTGAGCTAATGTTGCATAATGCCACAAACTCCCACAGGCCGAGCATCAGATATATACATAAAATTCCAGACAGAAGCAAATCATATTGGTCAATAGCTTTTAGACGATCTAAATTTTATTTAAGCTTTATTTATCAATAAGGGTTTAAAATGCAACTTTAATCACAAGTCAAGAAAAGGTGTTTTTAGACAGATCACCCAAAAAAGAAAATTCTGTTATCATTTACTCACTCAAGTTGTTTTTTAATGTGACGTATCCCAGCCAACAATTTTATGTCATAAGAATGTTTCCTTAACTTTCCAATAAATAACAAAAATGTAAAAAAATTGATTTCAAAACATTAGTTTTTTTTAGATGTTGTATTTACATTTTTGTTGGGTTGTTTAAAAAAATGTTACACTAACAACTTAGGAATAACATTTTGATATAATATATAATGTTACAAAACATTCTACTAACATTTCTGCAAAAGCATTTTTGAGAACTTTTACAGAACATTACACAGCGTTTTAAGAACATTCTTTGTTAGCTAAGCTGATCACAAGACACATGAAAACAAATGCTGTTTGATGTGACTGTTTGCATTTGTGGGTGTACTGTTTTTTAAGGTCTTGGCTGCTAATTTGTTTTGGGTTTTTCTATGACATGTTGGGTTTTTCTATGACATGCTGGGTTTAGATTTACAAAGCCAGAAGCTACTGCAAGGTCAAGCTGTATGTGTAACCCGTCTCACAAGATAAACATGCTGGGAAAAATTCTTTGCCATTGAATGTTGACCAGTCTCTTTTCTTCCCCCCAGCCAAATACAGAGAGGAGTTCAAACTCATCATTGACAGAATCGCGGTGGTGAAATCAGAAAATGTAAGTAAATCTGTTGGTTTTGTGATCATTACTGTTTGTGATAAAGCAATAATTATAACCACTCTGTGTTGAAACCTGTGTTTAAAACACACAATTACTTTTGACTTCCTGTGTGTGTGTGACATCATCACACAGTCCCACAGTGATTCATTATTTACTGAGACTGGGATACGCCTCATTTTCCCACATTAATGCTGTACACACCCTTCTGATATTAGAGCTTTGTCTTTCAAACTTTCTTAGTTTGAAAGTTTCCTAGTCTGAGATTTTTCTCTTATGAGATCAGTTTTCCATTCATAACCCTATTTGTGCACGTATTGATGACTAGCTACGTGACTGTGGTTTAAAACAACAGTTTTTCATTTTAGGGAGAGAAATATCTCATCCTTAAGAAGAAATACAGACAGCTAATGCAGGAACGAGAGTCTGGTGCTGGAAAAGGAGGAGACGCAAGAAAAGATCACAACTCACAGAATGAGTTCCAGATCGGGAACCCAATCCAGAACCCTGGTCCAGCACGCAAACAGGAACCCGCACTGGTGGCCTGGTGCGCGGGGCCCGTAATAACAGTCACACAAGCTGAAGAACCAGCCTGTCCAGATGATGTGAGTGACTTCATCATAACATCAGCATTACAAATCTTTCAAGCTATAACAAGAAATCTCCAAATCTGACAGTGATGATGTAATTGTAGTGTTTCCACACTGAGATCTGATTGGTCTCTTCTCTCATATCTATTTGCATAATGAATTGTGATTGGTCTTTCAGACATTTGTATTCAATTAACACTTGTATTAAATTATGGTTATTGTTAAGAGTTTACTAAGCACTATCACAAGCAAATTACAGATTTTGCTGATTGCTTACAGATTTTATGTTGAAATAGTGTTTTTTTCAAACTGTGTGAATAATGTAATCATAGTATTGAGCAATACAATAAATTCCTGTGTGACATTATTCTGTTTAACATGATGTTTCTCTGCTAGTACTCCACTGCATGAAGGTATATATTGTTCAAGCATGTCATATTCTCTGTTAAATCCGATTGGAATATTTATATCAGCTAAAGAGTGTCATGCTGAAAACCTCAGGACTCTAATAATCATTTTCCTGGAGATCACTCAGTGTTCAGTGTTTCTCCTCCAACTGTTTGCTGAAGCCTTTAGCTGGTTTAAACAGAACAGCTGGTGATAAGAGAAAGCTAGTCAAAAAACAACAACAAGAGGCAGATAACAACCTTTCAGTCGTCTTATCTTTTGCTGAAGGACTTCAGCTGTTATAAATGTTTATTTTAACTCCATCTTCATACTTCTGGCAGAGAGGAATATAGTGGGCATGTAAATGTTCATTTTGGATGGTTTATTATTGTTTCTTGTGTGGTTTCTAGATAAACTAATTTCTTTATCTTTAAAAGCTTGAAGCACCTTTGGGTCATATTAGCTTCAAAGGTTTGCATCTCTGTGTAGTAGCTTTCTCATAAAGCACATTTATGAGGTCTGTGCACAAATGTGTCACTGTATAGGTTAAGAGACGCATAAAATCATCATAGCACCATCTTGAGACCTCATTTGTGGTGTCAGGCATTGGTCAGGCATTAAAAACACTTAGCAACACACCCTAGCAACCCCCTGGCAACCCCCCACAACACCCATTGTGGCAATAACTGTTGCACAACCAAGACAGTGTAAAAATAAAGTTCTAAATGGTCAATTACTTAAAGAACCACTTTGATGGTTTTTGGCTTTGATGGGGATGTTAGCTTAAGCTTGTAATCTCTAAAGAAAATGTCCTCTTGAAACTTTTGACTTTGAGATCATAAGTTGCTACATGAATTCATGTGTGACTCTTTACAGGCGCCTTAAGACACACCAGCAGTGCACAGAGTTCAACACACAATAGTGTGAACTTCCTGTTAGTGCTTATTGTAGCTGCATTGACATTGTGTTTGAAAGACTGCTAAACAAACAGCAGGCAGGGATGTGTGAATACAAGTGCCTTCATTTGTCTCTGACTGATGTGAAAACCTTTCTTTTAGTTTATGTCGTATCATTCTGTGAGAGCTAGTTAATTCCTAATCTCAGAATATGAAAGAATTTGTTTACTTCCATGATGGTCATATGTTTGAATTTGTCTGAATACATGCATTTGGCTCACTGACACCAAAAATGAGACATTTTGAAGAATCTTAATGCAGCTTTTCAACAAAACAACACGTCAAAAGATGCTGTTTGGAATGTAACATAAATGTGAGTGTGAGTAATAAAATGTTGATTTTGGGGTAAACTGTTCCTTTATGCCTGTCAGAGTCAGCTGACTGATTAAATACTAGTAAGTGTAAGATCTACTAAGTAACTCTTGGTAATGTATGACTTCTTTTTTGGTTAGCAGGTAGACAGCTCCCTCTCTGGGCCAGCAGCGCTGGAGAAACTGGAGACTCTGCCGGAGGAACATGCAGCATCAGATAGAGAAGATGACCTTGATAAGGACTCGGGGTCAAAGGTCAGGGTCAAGTAACCTTTTTCTTAGTTTTTGAGTTGATCACAGTGTTAAAGATGTTGCTATAGTTTGTCAGGCTCTGACAAAATTCCAACAAATTATAATTGTTTTTGGTTTAGAATAACTGAACATTATGGTTAAACATTTTTAGAACAAGCTTCTTTTGGTGGTTGTTAAAGAATGATAAAAGCAGCAACATATTTATTTTTGTTTGGATCTATTAATTTCACTTAAAAAACATTAAAATGCAAATGAACAGTGACAGATAATGACGATACCACTTCAGTTTTAATTTTCTTTTAATAATTGACATCATCTTTTAATTAAAAAGTTGTGAAATGTTATTTTCCTATGTATAAAAAAACTTTGTCTGGCCACAAAATCTTTTATTTAAGAAACATGCAGAAAGCCATTTTTGTTGTCATGTGACAGGAATTCCTTGAACAGGAAATGACATCACAGGGGCCCCTGTAAACGCTTATGGCTGTGCATCAAAACGTCAAATGGCATAATCTCTTCATAATATCTTTGCGAATTTTAAGGTTTAAGTTGTTAAATGAATGTTAAATGACACAAATGTTTCTCAAAAAAGTATGAATACAAATCAATACAAAGTCTGGTTGTAAGACCACAGCTACCCAATTAGTATCTGTAATTCTAGGACTGACCAACAGGTGGCGACAAATTTATTAGCTGGATTGCAGAGAACATTTCAAAGCGGGGTGACAGCATAAAAAAGAGAACATTCATTTACATTTGAATAAAACCTTCTATTGTTGTGCAAAGCAAAGAATATGATCATCTGTGCCCATTTGTATTCAGATCAATTTAAGAAGCAGCTACAGGCCAATTCATTACAAAAGCAAAATGTTACAACATGAGATTTTATGCTTAAATTAAACTCTTTTGTTATATTTATGTGCATTTCATTGTGTTTTGCTCTTTTGAGACATTTGCATTACATGTTATTGTCTCAGTCAGACCACATGCAAACTGTTTAAGAGGATGAAATTCACACCCCAACGCTTTTTACTTCTGAAACTCGTTCTAAGAAACTGACAAACTGACTAGTTCATAAGAATTATTCTTATAATGCATAGCTGAAATGTTTTGCATAAATGTTCTAAAATCTTAATTCATTACAATACAGTGAATCTATTTCATTGTGGCTATTGCCCAGTATCCATTAATGAGAGATTACAGTGTTTATTGGTAACCGGTATTCAATGTTTTTTGTGGTACTGTACTTGTATCGATTCCTGTTTTGCATGTAATTATAGAATCACTCGCTCTTAAATTACATTCAGACTGTTTTGTTTTAGTAGGAAATGTCTGGCTAAGTTCCCGTTTAAACCCAAGTCAATAAATAAATATTGGGATGTAGGAAAAAAGGCCTCGTTTTACTGTTAGTGCAGCCTGCGTGACGGACAGCGTGTGTTTTCTCACTGTCCCCCTGAGAACAATTAGCCGTCCCGCATTCTCTGCAAAAATGACCAAACTGCCTAATTATCCTCTCGCATTTATCAGAGTGACTGACACGTTGAAACATAAAGAGAAATTGTCCATCGCTTTGGAGCTTGTTGCAAACCTCTGTACGATAAAATAACAAAAGACATAGTTAAAGCAATTTGGTGCTCATTGGAGCTAATCGTTACCCCTGACGGACTTTGAGGGTTTCTCTGGTCGTGTGACCATTATGCTCCGTTCTCTTATTCAGCTGTGTGACGTTAAGAGCTTGTGTTTTGTTTATGAGGTAAACGTCCCTCCTGTAGCCATTAAACTGAGTGGAAGTTTTGTGTCAGGTATTCTGTGTACCGATAAACAGAAAGACACCCCAAGCACTTCCTGTATTGGATCACATGACTATGTGTGTTTCTTGTGTACACTAAAGACTTTGTGGTTTGTTTAGCTTGTTTGTTTGCAACCGAAACTCTTTCGTTCTTGACAGCGTTTCCCTCAGCTCGTACCGCTACTACAAAACAGGAAAAGGAAGCCTAAACCCAGACGCCCACTCTAGTGTGTCAGATTATTTGTGTTACTGACTGTACAGTTTCACACTGACTGTTTAAACTACCCGCAGTGTTTAAGGTGATGTTAGCATGTGGTTTTGTGTGCGTGATTTCATTCAAATATAGTCTGACAGTGTTTTTTTCTTTAACAGAGTGAATCGGAGCAGGATGAAGAATGTGGAGGCAGTTTGGGATCCACTGCTGTGGCTGTAAGCATCAGTAATTAATACAAACATTACAAAAACATTCAAAAAACGTTTACCTGAGTGAATTGTTTTAAGTTTATTCTTTAAAATAATTTTATTTCTTTAAAATGATTGTATTTCTTCAAATTAATAAAATGAAGTTAACTTAGTTTAAATGAAATAAAATGACTAAATACATTTCTGAAAAGCTTCCTATACTACTGTATTTATTTTTGCATGATTTCTGCAGTGTTAAATATGAAATATGTTTTTAATTAAACAAATTATAATGTAATATATTATGAATATGCTTTTTGGGGACCAGGGCAGCAAGCCGAGATAATAAATATAACCAGTTGTCATGACTATGAAGAAAACACTTCGTTTTTAGTGTCATTTAAGTGGTTTTTTATGTTCATTTTGTTGTAGCTGGATCCTGTTGAGAAGGAATGGATCTTCTCTGCAGCGAGTGGCAAACTGTCTGACCTCACGGTCCTCCTGAAGCAGGACTCCTCTCTGGCCAATAAGAAGGTGAGAAGATATACATGAAGATCTTTCTTTCCTCTACAGTGTGAATGCATGAACTTAACTGGTTCTCATATGTGGCCGATGCTTTTATCCAAAGTGATCTACAGTCTGTTCAAGTTATACATTTTTTCAGTACACGTGCCCCCTGGGGATCGAACCCACAACCTTTGCGCTGCTAGCGCGAGGCTCAACCAACTGAGCTAAAGGAACATGTTGTCATTTTATAAATGCAGTTGTAATGATTCATGTCTTATTTGTTTTTTCACATGTCTGGATCTAATCAGGATTTTACCTCAGTAAGTTTGAATCCACTGTCATCTTTTCACACTATACTTACAGAACCAGTATAAAGTTTTAACACTCCTAATATATGATTCTCGCGATCTTTTTGATCTGAAAGGTTATGCTTAAATGTTTGAAATTAATTTTGTAGGCAAACATGAGCTATTTACTGTAAAATTGTCATTTAAAAAGTAATTGTTAAATATTAACTTGCTCACAAACAGTAATTTTGTGAATGACAGACTGTTTTATTTCTCATTTATTCAAACTTTCTCCTGACTGTGGCTGTCACTTCTACAAGGGGGTGAGTTGAATCTTCTGTGTATAATATTAAGTCAATAATAACAATCAATGAATCTGATCGGGCAAAAGTGAGTGTTCTCCACTTTGCTGGGGATGTACATGACATGAGAGATCTGGACCACTGACCTCCTGTAGCTTCTCATGAGCTTTCTGACTTTCCACAATTCCCACTCTCATACCCAGGTGCTGTAGAAAGAAGCTCAACCCTAATCATGCATTTCAAAGGCTTATTTTCAGTAGGATTATGAAAGATAGCTTTTTAGCTCTTCTGCCCCCCAAAACAAGCTCAAATCCTTTTATTTGCCCCCCCTGTGCGCTTAAGAGCTTTGAGCTGCTGTTTGTGGTCCCTGCCTGGGCCGGAGTTCTCACACTGTCCTGTGCTGGACCACCTTCTAAGAACCCCTAAGCCCTTCGCCTTCCATCCACAGACAAGATACAACAGCGGCCATTGAAGTGCAGGAGAGATTAGGGGTCACCTCAAAGACTTCAACCACTTAAAGATAATCTGAAAGTAATAGAGCAGGCTGGGATTAATTGGAGAACAATCACTACCGTGTCCCCAGGAAGGTGGTAAGTCTGACCCCCGGGTGGCTTTGATGCCCCCACCCTGAACCAGGAAAGCATGGCAAGCTAGTGAAGTCCCGCCAGGCAGGCCATCACCCTTCTCTGGATGGGTACGCGCCGACCACGTACACGTACGGCAGCCCAAGGTTTCAGAACGAGGGGTTATTCAACTTCTTTCCCAGGTGTTTCGCCCTCCAGCACACGAGGATGCTCATTTTGGTGTCCTGGATGTATCTAAATCTTTTCTGTTTTATCTATTGTTTAAGTCTTAAGTTTAAGTAGTTAAGCTTCGCTTTGAGCTTCTCCTTAGTAACTAAAGTTACACATCACCCCGAGCCCGTAACCCGATACGATGCACATTATCTCTGTTTTCCTTTCACACATTGGAAGCTCCTTTAGGGAAAATTCCAATTGAACCTCTCACGGTGAAGTCTGTAAATAAACAGTTGCAACTCAGAGACAATGTAAACATTCCTTCCTCTGAGCTCAAACAGCCGTTTAGTTTCTGTCCACCAATCAGAGACGAGCAGAGAAACGTAAATCAGAAGCCACCTGTGAACCACATGATAACAAAATATGAAAATGAATAATGTATAGAGCATTCATTTTCACACTGTCCAACAGCAACACCCAACTAATGTTCAGAAAAGAGTAAATAGCTGGACGGTAATAAATAGCAACAAATTAAAGCCACACACAATATTTTTCACTATCTGTTATTATTAGGTTTTTTTTTATTTGTAGCTATTTATATAACTACTAGTATTTTGTAAATAGTAGTTGCTATTTTTTAAATTATTAGCAGTTGTTTTTACAACTTTTTTTTTTAAATATTAGTAGTTATTTTTAAAGTTATTTCTTGTTATTTTTTACTATATATTATTAGTAGTTATTTTTAAATATTATTTTTTATATGTTTAAATAAAAACGTATTTGATATGATTTGGTTTTAATAAAAAATGTTAATAACAAGCATAAATCTGACAGTATTGGCTGCTTGTTAACAGTATCAGATGATGCTGGATTCACTTGTAACGTCTCCTTTTCTTCTCGTCACCTTCAATGTTTTCTGTCTCGATGGGCTGGACGTCACTTCCTCCTTCACTCAGTTTGTAAGTACATCATTTATCCATTGCTCTTCTCTAAAAGATCTGGTGAATATGTGTGCCACACACCTCTTTTGTGCCCCATACTAGCAGCCACAAAGGTGGTATTTGGTTAGTGAGAGTTAAGGGTTCCCCGCCAGGCCGAGACAGGAATCTGAGGAACAAGGGTAGGAGATGTGACATCCTGTTGAACATCGTCCATCACAGCAAACCTACATGAGATCTGTCGATCTGTCAGTCAAACGTGTGTGCCAACCAATCCATCTGAAAGTTGTGACAGCCAAAACAATAGATGGGCTGATAGAGGAACCAGACTTCATCTATCACAATCTGTCCCACGGGCAGGACTGGAAACACCTACAGGAGACACTTCAGTACAGAACACATAACATGCTAAAGAATACACAATCGATTATGTTTACATGGACATGTTCGGGATGGGATATATACTGAGGGTATAGCCTGTATATATACAATCACCCAGGTAATAGGGAATGTTTGCAGAACATTGGCTAACATCCTTTAAAAGTTGAGCATTGAAAACTTTAAAATAAACCATTTTAACGTTTTTGTTACTTAATGGAAACGATAGGTTCTTACAACCTAAAGTGCATTGCATTGTGAGGTATAGCGTTCTGCTCAGTGTGATTGCTGATGTATTGCAAACTGTACTGAAAGTTACATTTATTTTCACCGTCAGCAATAAAACAAACACATTTAATTGTTGTAATGGGACAGAATATTTATAGGAAAATTATTTAGAGTACAATTAAAATAAAATATTTTTCTCCCCATCAGCAGAGGACTTATTTTTCATAACATTTTAATGAAAGATTATAAAGCCCACTCAAATAAT
>JAZGTK010014169.1:0-13892 GCA_036877625.1 Ambastaia sidthimunki
TGGGATGACCTAAAGAAAAATGTCCATGCCAGAAAACCATCGAATTTGGAGGAACTTGAGAGATCCGCCAAAGATCAATGGGCCAGGATTCTTCAAATGAAGTGTCAGAGACTTGTTGACGATTACAACAAATGACTGCAGGCAGTTATCCAGCAAAAAGGCATCCAAAATAAAACTAGGATGTCTAAAAAAGCTGTGTTAATTTTTTTTGCTTTGGTTAAAAGCACTTTTGAAATACTTTTAAAACAATTACTATTTTGTAGGGGGGCTAATAATTTTGTCCTCAACTGTATGTATGCATCATATGGGGGGGTGCATATGGTTAACTGTGCAAGGGTAAAAGGCTTTTATCAACATCTACAACACAGCCTTGATGAAGTATTGCTTGCTGACATATTATAAGACAGATATAATCAGGTCATGGCAAAATGTCCTTTGTCAACACATTTAAATAATTTAAGAAAACAACCTGACAAAGTAGCCAGAAATAAAGTGCTTGATTTGTAATTTAAGACTGCCATGGTTTCAATTTTTCTACATAAAATGCGCCTAATATGCAAAGACAACACACTAGTTCTAAATGAAAATGTAAAAGAAGCTGCAAGATTTGGCAACCCCAGAACATCAGCAGGAAAATATCGGTGATGTCAGAAGCACATTAAGCAACATATTGTTCAAGTTTCTATTCCAAAATGCATTATCAATGTTAAAAGGAATAAATATTCACCACGTACAAAACATTTCTCTCATAGTTTTAAAAGCCCTGCTTCAGGTGGAGCAGCGCTCTCATATCGCTGTGATGGCTGCTCCGCCCCACCGAGTGAGACACACACTCAAAAATATATTGGCGAACGCACCCAATGAATCGTTCAATCATTATTTCAGAGCCTCCGAGCCTGAACCACTAGACTTAAGAACAGCTTCATTCACCACGCCCAACACACACACACTGTGCTCTAGCCACTTTTACAAATGCTGCTCGTTCTTTTGCACATTGTTAGCACTACAGTGTAAGAAATGTTCTCATTGTACATTTTTATGTTGTATTATTTTTATTTATTTATACTTGTTTTATTACTTTGTGTAATGTTGGTGTTTTACACCATGGGTCTGAGGGAAACAGAATTCTCTGTATGTACATATAGCAGAATTGACAATAAAGTTTCTTAACTCTCTCTAAACGCGTCTTCTGAAATGACTTGTTAACCAGCAGTCATTTAGCTATCACATGGCACACCATAATCATAAGTTAAAAATAGCAGCTGTGCAATGATTACAGATATTTCTACATGTAAAACAATCATTAGAGAGAAAGTTCATTTGTTTCCTACAGCACACAGTCTCCATTTGGGTATAAAACTATGTGCCCTACAGTCAAAGTTAGTCTAAAAAGTCACTAGGTTTGTCACTAGTTGCTTTTTTCTAAAAATGTCTAAAGGGGGTCTAAAACGTCACTAAATCTGGTGACAAAGTCGCCAGGTTGGCAACACTGAACATAAGTTACACACAGCCATTCACTTGTGCAGCTATTACCACAGTCCTCTTCATCAAACATGAAAACTGAAATTGTAGGAATGTTTGTCCGTAATGTGAAATATCAAAAACAATAATATAATCAGTAATATAAAAAAATAGGTTTTGATTAGGTACAATAAAAGTTGGATGTATTGAAATTATAATCACAGTTAAAGGGCATTGTTAGGCATGATAATTATTGCATTTTAAAAATCATTATTACAAAGTATTTAGGTCTTAGGTAATGTCTTACATTCCTATGCAGTACTGGTTCTGTTGATACAAATAGTAGCCTGGTTAGGAGATCATAGCAGTGCTTTATTGTGACTGAACCATGGCTATTGACTAATCAACATCAGCACGATAAATGTTATTATTATCATTACAGTTTTGCATCAAATGACCTGATCTTAATGACTCTAATGTAAATGTTGCAGTTTTCTGAATCCATTGGCCATGTTCCTTGGAGGAACAGTGGTAGCTCTGGTCTTCCTGGGCTCAGTATGGGCTGGAGAGAACAAGACTGTGATCAAGAACTTCAAAAAGAAGAATCCAACTCTGTTTGTGGTTACTGTAATGGGAATCAGCTACTTCGTGTTGTCCTTGTGTGGAGGGGTGATGGTGTTTGTCTTTGGTATTACATTTCCCATGCTGTGTAAGTACCCACCTCTCTTCTATTGGCAGACTGCCATGATTAATATTACCATGATTAATATTATTATAATATTTATTCTTGGGAGTATTCAGTGGCATTATTGAGTGAAAGCTTGTTGTGTTTTAACATAGCAGCTATCACAAGAAAGAAACTTAAACAGCTTTTATTTGACCACTGATAAGGCTGGAGTCTTTATTTTAAAAGTGACTTTGTAAGGTAATGTTGTAAAACACTTAGTATACCTGTAACTAGCAAAATGTTGTTAGAGGACAAAATGTTAATGATGCCATATTATCAGTGTGAGTCTGAGGTTTTGTTCGCACCGTCAGCGGAACAGTTTGTTATTTCAATGGGAGTTTGGTAACTTCCGGTGACACAAGTGGCTTCATGCAAATGTGGAGCTTCTTTATCGTCAGGGATTACAATGGGAGTTAAACAGTGGACAACACTTGGTCCTCCTCTTGTCTATAAAATAAAGTTAATCCTTGCACTGAGAAATGAATATGTCTCATATACTGAGATTGTATTAAAAAAACTGCATGGAAAATGGATGAACTTAATTCCTCCATTTGCAAATCAAATTCCTCTATTTGCAGATCCGAGTTTTTTTTTATTACATTTTGCAGATGATTGATAGGCAGATCGGCCTGCTGCAGGCAGCATAGGTATTTCATGCTACTGTTTAAAGTGGACAGAGATTTGCTTGTTTTGCATGTAGCCACAGAACGTGTTACAGCCAAAGCCGAGCAGAAATTCCTACATTTAAGTTGAGTAAACTTACAAATGTCCAATGGTCCAATGCTGTTTGTTTATGGAGAACCAAACCTGCAAAAATTTAAAATAAATATATAAATAGATGGATAAATAAATAAATGTAATAATAAGCTATAATAAAAAGAAACAAAAGGTATGCATGACTTTCTGAAACAAATATAATTCATTTTTAAGTAAATTTAATCCTATTTTTAATCCTAAATTTAATTGTTGTATTTTTTAATTAATTAATGTACTATTGTCTTATTTAATTTGTTTTTACTGTATTTTTTATGTGTTCATTTTTTTTTTATATTTATTTAATAATGCACACATTTATTTTTATATTTACCAATAAATAAGTTTAGGATTAAATTTACTTACAAATGAAATATATTTGTTTTATAAAGTAATTTATTCCTTTATTTATTTTCCTATTATTGCATTTATTTATATATGTATTTATTTATTCATCCACAATAACCAGAATATAAAAAAAATGTAAACATAATCATGCTTAACTAAATGTTTAACAAACAGCAAACCATAACAAGCCAGCAGCAAGTCTTGCAAGTCTTAATCCTCACATCCGATTTTCAGTCCATATGCAATTTTTTTTTCCCCACCTGTTTACTCTTTTACATTAATTTCCCGGCCAAAATTATTTCAGTCATTCACTAAAATAAACGCCATGATTGACCCTCGAATTGTGGATGGACTTTTGCTAATTCATCTGTTGAGTCCTTTGCTAACAAACTTCTCATGGTTCTGTTTCAAGGCTGCAAAAGTACACCCAACAGCAATTAGTTAGACACAAAAGCAAAAGTGATTTTTAATGCTGCCATCATAAAGATGGCTTTAATGCTTTCCACATCAGTGACACAACAACTCCATATAACCTTATAGAGTCCTTATATTTGGCTTTAAAGACTCTGGCATTGCATCCAGGTTTGGTACATGTGCAAATTGATGACGTTTAACGCAATCTGTCTTGGAACAGTGACGTAATAGGCAAGTTAAATCGAATATGTGTGCTTAGATTCAAATTGGATGTCTGCAGATATGTATCCGATTTAAATTCACATTTAAAAGTGGCTCAGATTGGTTAAGAAAAAAACTCATCTTGTTCAATTTTTTGTGTTTACACATGTTCAATATATTCCGATCTGTGTCAGATCCAAGTAAAAAAAAAAAACAGTTGTTTTGTGCCAGTGTATACGCAGCCATTGATTGATCTTATCTGAGTAATAGAAAAAACAGGTACTGAGTATGTACCCAACCCAGAAAAAAGATGTTTAAATTTGTGAGGAACAATACTCAATGAAACTGGCATAGCAGCCTACATCAAGCCATGTAAATAACATTGTTTTATTTGGTTTGGTTTGTTTTGTAGACTGGCCCTGAGGAGACTTTTTAAACTTGGATAAAAAAATATTATTACAAAAAAAAATAAAACAATTGTCATAATGTGATCCAAGTTGCCTTTTAATGCAATCATTTATCAAGAGAGTTCTTTTTGCTGAAGCTTCACTGTTGTGTTTCCCTCTGACAGTGATCCTCATCCATGCGTCTCTTAGACTGCGCAGCATAAAGAACAAGTTTGAGAACAAGATTGAGGGTGTTGGCCTGAAAAAGACACCCATGGGAGTCATACTGGATCTCCTTGATCAGCAGGAAGAGAAAATTAACAAAATCCAGGATTTCTTAGAGAGTAAGCTGAAAGACTGAGCATCTCAAAGCATTTTTTACTCCACCTAGCACAATAGTGATTTCCTTTAAATAACCAAAGTATGACTGTGTAAAAGCATCTATCTTTAGCCCTTTACTTTATCATTATGATAAAGTAAAGCATGATAATAAAAAAAACTATTTCATGTTTTTATTTCTTGCTATTACCTGTATAAAGAAACAGATTTGTCTGCCAAACTGTATTTTTACCTACCGTTCTTATTGTAATGTTGTCTGTTTTTGTTTTCATAGAGAATTTTCATATGTATGCTCTGTAAACCTTGAACAGATTTATTTTAAAATATTTAATTTAGTTGAAAAAAATTTAGTTTTGGGGATGTGTATTTTTCCACTATATGGATCATTCTTGTTACACGTTTATAATAGGTAATGACAGATGTTTCTCATATGAGCCAATATGATTCATGTGATGAGAACAGCTGTATTAATAATAGTGTGCCCCCAGCCAAGTTATATGAAGTTTTGGAAAACACATGGTTCTAATTTTTAATTAGATTAAATAAACATGGAATGCTGAAAAGTTGAGTCATTGTATTCCCTAGTAAAAAATACCTTCTCCTTTGGCAGAAATCAAGCTTTTGAAACAGTTGGTTGTCTTTTATTTCATTCTTGTGGAATTTTACCACTCTTTATATTGTATATTGCTGCTGCATATTTCACTTCTGAATACGTTCAAGATTTGTTAATTTGAACTAATTTATATACTGTTCGGTAGCTTAATTTAGAAATGCATTATATTGCACACCATCTCACGGCAAATAAAATGTCAAGCCAATGTAAATACATAGCTACAAACATGCGCTTATTATTTTCTTTCTGTAAAATGGGGCTTGCATTTTCTGATCTTTTACTCTCTGTACCTGTATGTTAGGGCTAGAGTGCACGCTTATTACTGTAATTATGGGAATATCAGGAAAAGCAGAGAAACCTGTCATGTTTTCAGCTTATCTTTAATATTTTCAAGTGACAATGATATTTCTATCAGTCTATCAGTATCTCTATTTGAAGATCTCCCTTCATTGTTTTTATTATGGTTATTTGCAAAATACAGACACAATTAATAAAAATAACTTCTGTCTAAAGACTTCCAATTGTATGTTGCCTTATGAATTTGTTTTTAAAGTCACTTAATACTATTCCGTATAGGTATTACTGGAAGTGAAGCCCAGTAAAAAAATACTTTCACAATGAGTTTAACAAAAGAAAACATCTCACAAATGATTATTACAAAGGACCTCTGACCTCAGTGTGCCCACTTCATATGAAACCACTTCACTGTGGTGTTTTGGAAAGTGAAATAGTGAAAGGTCTGTTCTTATGGGGACCTCCTACGGACCTTTTACGCTACACTACCAGTCAGAAGTTTAGGGTCACTTACTCGTTTTTTATTAATATTCCTTTCCATTTTAGAATAATTGTAAAACTCATCAACACTATTGAATAACAAAAATAGAACTACGAGAATTATAGTGGCCATCTTTTGTCTAGAATTTTCAGACATGTTTTCTTTGTATTTTATCACCTGGTTTCTTGAACTGTCAACCTGAGATGCTTTTTAAACAGTATTGTTGGCATTCCCATCTATGCTGGAATGTAGGCTAATAAAATAAATATACTGGCACAATTATATTTTTGTATACTTATTTCAAATTTACATTTAGGCATTTTTTATCCAAAGTGACTTACAATGTGAGGAGAACAAAGAAGTGATAAATCAAAAACGACAACAAACATCAGTCGTATGTAGATACAATTTTACTAAAAGTACAATATTTCAATGCTTGATGTGATGCCTGTTGGGAGAGAGGAGAAAGGGTTAGTAGTTTTTTTTATTTTTATAATGGTTATACTTGTGTCAGGTATTCATGAAAGAGACAGCAGTTTCTTGAATGCAGTAGGGGATGTGGCAGGCTGAACAGAGTTTAGAAGAACATTCCACCATCGAGGGATATTGAACATAAAACTGTGAGTAAGAGATTATGTACCCTATAACAAGATGATATTTGTGTAGTATTTTAAATGTGCATACACCTTCAAATCAAACAGTTTTTAATATCATGAAAAACATTTCAGTCAAGCAATCCTAAACTTTTGATCGTAGGCTATTTAACATTCTTTTAATCAGATTTCAGTGATGCCATTTATATGGCCATTCACATGCATTGACTTCTTTCAATAAATGACTCAGCGTCTCACACTAACCTCAATCAATGACTTACTGAACCTAATGAAAGTGAATATTTAAAATATTTAAGGCTCTGATAAGGTGGAAATTGCTCTTTAAAGCAGGGATAGAGAACCTTGTCCTTGAAAGGGTAACGTCTTTTGGTGAGCCCTGATAAAACTTACTTGCTGTAGCAGTAGTCCTGATTCGCTGGTTCAGGTGTGTTTGATTAGGATTGGAGCTGACATCTGCAGAACACTGGCTCTTGAGGAACAATGTTCCACATCCCTGCTTTAAAAGAAACAACTACACATTTCAGCATTTTCAGTGTACTATGTAACTATACAAACTTAGGCAAACCTTTTTTTTTAATTAGGATTTATCTGTATATCAGTGTCATGTGCCTCATGTGAAATGCTTCACATTCAAACGTAAGGGCATTCAGCGCAGAGGACGCGCGCATGCCCAGATCACGTTCCTCCCGAACAGGACCATCGCTGGTGAGAATAAATGTATCTATTCGCCTTCACTTTTCACACAATTAATAACAGGACATTGTACATTGAGATAAATAGACAGTCTTTTAATTGTACTCCCGGGTCGTTGTAGATGCTAATGACGCGCATTTACCCTTATAAATATTATTTCTCAAACCCACCTAATTAATAATCAAGCTGTGATTACCATGAAATTAAAGGATATGTTTATTACATAGCCCTCGGTATCTAAGGTCGTCTAATTGTATCGAAATCAGAAGCTGTTTTTTATAAAGCCACCTTTCAGTCGACATATAAAGACTATGCATGAAGGAGTGGAATTAAATAATAAATGCTTCGCCTGATTTACAGTTCACTGCACAAGAACATGGACTTCCGCCATTTTGTTATGCTTTAATCTTTAATATTTGTAGGGATAGAGAAAATGCGCTATTGCACATTCACCATCAGTTCATGGATTATGCATCATCATCGTCGATTTATGGATTATGTCTTTGTCATCATCACAACCTTTAGTTTATGTGTTCGTCATCACCATCATCAGTTCATGGGTAAGTATCATCAGCACCACTGTTAGATTAAGCGCGATTCTTATCATTTTCTCTTGATTCTCTCTTGGATACGCGTCATTAATTTTTATTTTTGTATTTATATTGCGCTTTTTTACAATGTTGCATTGTTTCAAAGTAGCTTTACAAATTATGAAAAGAAAAAAACACAGAAAACAGAACATTATAAAAATTGTATAACACAGAATTCAGAGTACATGGTATTATTGCAGATTTTATTGCTCATAATAAGATGCATATTAGGGTGTAGCTACTCACACTAGTCACTCTGAGCCGAGCGCGTTTGACCCCCAAAGTCTGGTTCGTTTGACCAGTGTGATCGCTTGAATGTACCGTGATGAGCACAGAACAGCAGCTACTACGGTGTGCACTACCTTCATCTTCATCACACAAAAACAAACAAATATATTCTATTATTACTTGAATAATACAATTTCAAATACTTTAATTCGAGTATATAGGTCAACTATTTGAAGAAAAGCACTTTCGCTAATACACTGCCTAATAGATTTATCATTTATGCACGTAGCGATTTTCACTTGAACTTCACTTGAACAGCACATATCATAAGTTTATTACGAAGACAGCTGACTAAATGAAACAGCTTTACTCGCAAACTACAATTTCTGTTTATCAATATGGTGAGAACCAGACCCGTTATAAACCTAAATATACTTAAAAGAATTAAAAATGTACTATCCAAGCAGTGGCGGCCGGTCAATAGAGGGCGCTGGGGTGCCGCCACCCAAAATCCCATATCACCCAAAATCCCATATAAAAACAATCAATATTGTTTTTATATGTTTGGCCTCATGTGATTGGACCGTTCTTAATGGCCCTCCGAACGAGCTCAGCAGCTGCGCGTCAGTTGACGGACAGGTACTGATGAATGTGGAAGCAAGCGCAATCTCGAGATGAAAGAAAATTCGTTTTTATCTTTACAAAGATACCCGTTCGCGAGGCGTTCGGATGATGAAAAAAGGGTCAAGGATTTTGGACCAGATCGACCGTAGTTGCAAATTCAGCAGCAGTCAAGTGATCGCGGTCGCTCCTACACTCGGGGCTTAACAGTTTTATTTATTTATTTTTTTTCTCAGTTGTTTGCACCCCCCCAAAAAATTTTTTAGCACCAGCCGCCACTGTATCCAAGTACTAATGAAGAATGTCTTATTCTTTATTAGAAAGTAGAATGTATTTGTTGTCGTAATGATGAGTAGCCTCTTCAATCAATTAGAGCGCGGTTAAACAAATCGAGCACTCAGGACAAACGAACCAGGCTTTAAGGGTCAAACGCGCCCGGGCGGGGTTCAGAATGTCTAGTGTAAGTACACGCTTAGTGTAATTGGTTTATAAATATAAAGTTGACTGAACTGATGATAACTGCAACACATAACTACAACACATTTGAACCATTCTAGGAAAAGGACATAGAAATACCAGTCTTTGCATGTGAATGCTCATACTTATCTCATTGGTTTGTAATAAGGTAATGTATCCAGACAGCCTACTAAAATAGTATGTGACGTTGTGTAAAACGTAAATAAAAACAGAATGCAATGACCTACAAATCCTTGTTGACCCATATTCAATTGAAAACACCACAAATACAAAATATGCAATGTTCAAACTGATAAACTTTATTGCCTTGTGCAAATATTCACTCATTTTGAATTTGATGCCTGCAACACATGGTGGTACAGGGGCAACAAAAGACTGGGAAAGTTGGGGAATGCTCCAAAAACACCTGTTTGGAACTTTCCACAGGTGAACAACTTAATTGGAAACAGGTGAGCGTCGTGATTGGATATAAAAGGAGGTCCAAATAGTCCAACAGTTTAGGAACAACGTTCCTCAACGTACAATTCCCTTATCTACAGTGCATAATATCATCAGAAGATTCAGAGAATCCAGAGAAATCTCTGCCCGTAAGCGACAGGACCAAAAAAACAACACTGAATGACCATGACCTTCAATCCCTCAGGCGGCACTGCATTAAAATTAGACATAATTCTGTAAAGGATATTACCACGTGGGCTCAGGAACACTTTGGAAAACCATTGTCAGCAACGACGAAAACCATTGTCACAATTCGTTGCAACGACGCCGGCTTCTCTGGGCCAAGCTCATCTGAGATAGACTGATGCAAAGTGGAAAAGTGTGCTGTGGTCTGATGAGTCCACATTTCAAATTGTTTTTTGAAATATTGGACGTTGTGTCCTCCGGGCTAAAGAGGAAAAGGACCATCCAGATTGCTATCAGTGCAAAGTTCAAAAACCAGCATCTTTGATGGTATGGGGGTGTGTTAGTGCCCATAGCATGGGTAACTTGCACATCTGTGAAGGCACCATTGATGCTGAAAGGTACATACAGGTTTTGGAGCAAAATATGTTGCCATCCAAGCAAGCAACATCTTTTTCAGGGACAGTGCCAAGCCACATTCTGCACGTTACAACAGCGTGGCTTCGTAATAAAAGAGTGCGGGTACTAGACTGGCCTGCCTGCAGTCCAGACCTGTCTCCTGTCTCCCATGTGTGGTGCATTTTAAAAAGGAAAGTACGACAACGCAGAACCCGGACTGTTGAGCAACTGAAGTCATACATCAAGCAAAAATGGGAAATAATTCTACCTACAAAGCTTCAAAAATTAGTGTCCCCATTTCCCAAACGCTTATTGAGTGTTGTTAAAAGGAAAAGTGATGTAACACAGTGATGAAAATACCCCTGTCCCAGCTCTTTTGCAACATGTTGCAGGCATCAAATTCAAAATGAGTGAATATTTGCAAGAGACAATAAAGTTTATTAGTTTGAACATTGCATATCTTGTCTTTGGTGTTTTCAATTAAATATGGGTCAACAAGAATTTGCAGGTCAATGTCCCAACTTCATTGGAATTGGGGTTTGTATATTAATAAAACCAATTGGGGATACTAAGTTTGTAGTTGTTTTATAAGTAAAGAGTTGACTGATCTGATGAAAACTACCACACATTCGGACCATTTGAAAAAAATAATGTGCACTAGAAATACCTGCCATTATGTGCAGGTAATGTATTCAGACTGCCTTCTAAAACGGCATGTACTTCTGAGACTATGAAACATTTATTCAATTGACATGATAGATGATACATATCATATTAAACAAGATATGCCATTCCAGCTTATATGGAGATGGTGCATAGAAAGAAGATAACATTTTATGGGATAGGAGTATTAGGGATTTGCAATAATACCATAAAATATCTTAACATTACGCAATGAAAAAGAATGGGAGACAAAAAAATAGTGAAATAGTAGAGTCTTGAGGACTGTAATTAAATCATTATGCTAAAAGCAATATTAACAATATTCAAAACCTTAAGCTAAGTTAAATCAGCAGTCTCCTAGTAAACAAGGCATGTACAACAGGGCAACAGTGACAAGGAACCAAAATTCCAATAATGGATAGATAGAGAAAAAAACCTTGGGAGAAACCAGGCTCAACCGGAACGGCCAGTTCTCCTCTGGCACGTAACGCTACAATTCGTAACTCTTTTGGATATAAACAGAGAGCTGATAATACTGATTTATAATTATATATTGATTTAGAAACTGTTGGTGACTGATTTTGTGACAACATGTCAAGCACTGAGGAATGTTACAAACAGAGATACAAACAAAAGCATAATGTTACTAATTGCAGCTATAATGTCATACTGCTGTGACAGTGTGGAGCCAGTACATCTGTTCTTATGAGTAGTTCCCCCTGTTCTGGTTACTCAATTAATGCAGCCTAACAATCTCTTAAGGGATTTGAATAATAAATCCATCTGCTAAATGTAGGCTAGATTTAAAAAGGTGGGTCTTTAATCTAGATTTAAACTGACAGACTGTATCTGCCTCCTGGAAAACATTGGGAAGACTGTTTCAAAGTTTGTATACTAAATATGAAAACTTGCTTCTTTGTTCTGAACAGCCGTAATAATGTGTTACGGACATAATAGTTATGGATGTGGCTGTGGCTTTATATGAAATGTTTATCACCGTCTTACATTTGTTTACCATGATGTTGCTATTAGATTACTTGCATATATTTCTGTGATCTGTTTTAGGCTTACTGTATCTCTAAACATTTTTAGAAATTGTTTTATCCTAATAACACATTATAAATAGTATCATTAATACATAATGAACAAATTAGTTTGAGAACACCATGAAGATTTACAGATCATTACATGGTTGTTGTTCCTACTGTATTTTAATAGAATACAGTAATATATAATTCAGTATAATAGATTGATAACATTAATTTAAATATTTATTCTTTAAATTCTCTTACACATGTTCATAATAAATAAATAATAATGCTGAACGTACTGTATGCTCACCTTTCTTTTTCACACAGATTGTGTTGCTTCTTTTCCTCCTTTTGGTAGAATTCAAATGGCAGACATTATTGTACTCGATTAAAACATAATTACAAAATTAATGTCCATGGGCTAATGTAATACTGTAATCAATCTGACAATAACAAATAATATTCCGATCATGTTTTACAACACATGCCTAACACAAGAATTCTGACTCAAACTTTTGCACAGTTTGCGGTTATTCTAACTTATTCTAACACTTAAGATTGTTACAGAGGAGGCTCTCGCACCGCCTCCTTCGCACCACCAGAGGGAACCTTCTCCTGAATAGTCTGGACTCTGGACTTCCGCACTACATTTCCCATAATGCCACATACCTGGGGCTGACCACTCCCACTCCCAATCAATCATTAAGCCATGCTATATAAACTGGTTCAGAACTCATTGCAAAGTCATTTTTTGCCCTGGTGAACATTTCTGAGCGTATTCATTGTTGGATTATTGTTGTTACCCTTGCCTGTGTTTTGACTCCTTGATTGTTCTCTGCCTGCCTTTGTGACTTCTTGTCTGTTTATCGACCACATCTTTGGATTACCCACACTGTTGTTGTTTGCTGGATCTTGACCATTGCCTGTTTACATTCGCTTAATAAAACGCTGCAAATGGATCCATCCACCCCTGCGTCTTCATTACAGAAGACTTCGCCAAAACAGGATCCAGCGGCGTTAGCCCAGCTTTCTGCAGAGCTGTCTTCACAGGCGTCACAGCTAGCCTCTCATCTGTTTCAACTGAGTCGTCTTCTCTCACGGAGGAGTTAGTCAAGTCACTAAAGGGATTGTGGCTCCCTTCCCCAGAGACTGAGCCTCTGCTCGCTAATCCAACACCGCATGTTTCTACCAGCCCCCATCTAGCTTTTCCTGACAAGTTTGACGGCTGCCCGAATGAATGTAAGAGATTTTTGCTCCAATGCTCACTGTTTACTAATCAGCAACCCCTTTTGTACCCCACAGATTCAAGTTGGATCGCATTTGTATGCTCTTTATTCACCGGTAGAGTGTTGGATTGGGCTACAGCGGTTTGGCGAGTAGACAGGTCTATCTTCCCCACATTTAAGTAATTCTTGCAGCACTTCTGGGAGGTTTTCGAGCACTCCGCTGACGGGAAAAGTGCTGGTGAGCAATTATTGTCTCTTACACAGGGGAAAGAGACTGCTGCCAAGTACGCCCCCACATTCCGCACTCTCGCAGCACAAACCGAGTGGGTTGAAGACACGGTCAAACTAATCTTCCGGAGGGGCTATGGCATGAACTGCAGGCTGAACTCGCTTGTCAGGAGGAAGGTAAATCTCCCACAGAGTATATTGGCTATTCACATTGATAATTTAATCAGATCCCCAGACCATGGAAACATGGGAGGTTGATACCCCAAAACACATTGGAAGGGTGTCATACCCGTGGATGAGTGAGTAAGTGAGTTCTGGGCGTATTCAGTCCAGGGCAGAAACTCTACCCATCGATGTTGTTGACGTGAGCAGTAGCTCCTGAAATAACGCCCAATTTCTTGATTCAGTCTTTCTACTTGACCGTTGGACTGTGGGTGATAACCAGAAGTTAAACTTACATTAATGTCAAGATGGTGACAAAATT
>JAZGTK010014170.1:0-13892 GCA_036877625.1 Ambastaia sidthimunki
TCTTGTTGTGGGTAAGATTAGGATTAGTTTGTTTTACAGAGGTTAAGGTTAGGCTCAGTATTTTTTATAGTGGTTGAAATCAAAGCATAATGTTTTCTGAACTTGTAGGGTCAGTTTTCCTGCTGAGCTGAGTGTATCACTACTGACTCTTCAGCACCTGAGACAACTACTCAATACTCTTTAACAGTGAAGTTTCATTCTTTTCTTGTTTAAACGCATTCTCGTATCCTGTTTTAATATGGAGAGTTAAATATAAGAAAGCCATTTGTAGAATGATTACTCAATGGTGCTTTCAGAACATTGTCTTTGGTTTAAGCATCTGGAATATCCTGACACGGTAACATTGGCTCAGCCAATATCATGGGTTTAAGGTGATGCTACCCATTTGACCTGTGAATGGCCAATGGTTCAAGAAACCTGTTTTCAGCTGGTGATGCCCTCATGCTCTGACCTCATTTACACAAGCTATAATCTGTGTAGAATATCCTCTTTGATTGAGTATTGATTCATAGAGACATGATAAGACATGTTTTGATGTACCAGTTATAATAGCTTGGCTCATATTTTTATCTCTTACTGACTGCTTACCTCTTTTTCCTGCTTCTGTTAACACATATTTTATCTTGTCAAGAGATATTTGGCCAAAAATGAAAACTCTGTCATTTACCCTCATTTTATTCCAAATCCATATGGTGTTCTTTAAAGGCAGGATGCAAAGACTTTCAGAGAGACTATTTTCCATGTAATGAAGGTAAAAGGATATGGTCTTTGTTGATGAGTAAATGACTGCAGTTATCATTTTTGAATATCATTATCCTTTAAGAGTGCCTCAGATCCTGATTGCAGTTCAGCCTGATGCCTCCACTGAGGATGAAGACTGTGGATGCACTATGTTAGTCTTAGTGGTGAATGAAGAGAGTGGATTTGTTTCTGAATAATGCTGATTTGGAGCATTAAACTAGTCTAGTCTGATTAGTCAGACCATTTTTTTCAGAAATTGAATCTCTGTGATTTAACAGAAAAGAATGTCATGCAGATATCAGAAAATATATAATTGTGAGCAATACATGTTGTGGGTACATTTTATTCTGATCTGGTTTGACATATTGATCTTGCTTTGAGGTCATGTTAGTACTATTGATACACATTTGTTGTGTGCCTCTGCCCAAACTTAATCTTAATACTATATATGTTTTAATATAAGTAGAAGCATATCAGATGCGGTACTCAGTTGTCCAGATGGAAACAGAATAGACTGTTTCTGCAGTGGCTCTTACTTTAATATGAATGGTGTTGACATCTGGTTTAAAGTGGCCAGTTTAGCTTTTTCTTAAACTGTGTGCCCATTCTAGACCTACTTTGTCTTGTCTTTGCTCCTCTTTATTCTGTTTGAAAGCCTTGATATCGGCTGGCACTGCCTCACAGAGTTTGCCAGGCTTTGGATCTCGGCAGGGGTCTATCTCGGCACCCCTCCCAACTACAGACAGCATGTGAAGATTGTCACCCTGCTTTATAATTGGGGTTTCAGATCTTCAGAGCTTGGGACCCCTTCATAGCCCATCAGCACCTGGTTCCTTAGCTTTCAAAGGCAAAGGAGCCTTACGAACCCTCAGGTGGTGAAATACTTTAAAGTATGAGGCCCACCTGTCTGTGATTCACCTGTTGTTATTATGTAGACTACATGGTGTTAGATCGTCTTTGTGTATTCCAAATTGCACAGGAAATGTACGGCATGGCACAATTACAAAACTCAACCAAAACTTACTGTAACTCAAATTTGAGATAAGTGTGTGTAAGTGCCTTTGGAAAATTGTGGATTCCTATTGGCTAGCAGGTTATTTGTATGTTTCTTTGAATGACTGGTTTAAAATTCATGTGGTTATCTATTCACGTACAGGTGAAACAGAGCTCCCTCAGATCCTACATTGGTGTGGTTCCACAGGACACTGTCCTGTTCAATGATAATATCCGGGAAAACATTCGTTATGGACGCATCTCCGCAAGTGACCAGGAAGTACAAGAGGCCGCAATGGCAGCTGACATCCATGATAAGATATTGTCTCTTCCTGACGGTAGGCGAGTGTTGATTTATTCATAACTGTTCAGACATGTTTGTGTGTCAAGTAGCCCTTTCTTCTTTAAGTAGCTGCTTCACACAAAACATTTCTCACACTTCAAAAAGTGGCCAAAAACATGGAATTACATACGGAAATCTGTGTAATGTTTTGTATCTTCTGCTTTGTAACAAACTCTTTGATGAATGTGAGTCTTGGCTAAATAGTTCATCCAGAAATAAAAATTATTTACTTATCCACTTACCCTCATGAGCACAACTCATCATTTCTTTTATATGCATACGGTGCAGTATCCTGCGCCAAAATGGAGAAAAAAAAACAAAGCAATTCTATATGACTTGTGTTCTACAGACTGTCTTCTGAAGCTGTACGGTAGAGTTACTAGCTGAAAATCGTGTCAATGACACCAGACAGCATTGATTTGTCAGTGTCTAAAATGTGGCATTGCTTGAACGCACATTAAGGGAAAAATTAATTGTTTACTTCACAAGAAACTCAGTGTTTTATCATATGACTTCAGTAAACTAGAATATTTACATTTAGACATTTAGCAGATGCTTTTATCCAACGCAGCTTACAAGGTGAGAAAAACCATGAAGTCTTGATGAAACTTGATGACTTCAAGAATCATAAAGATTCCTTTTATGGTACTTGTCTGTCTGTTACAGACTTGACAATATCTATCTGTTTGCTTTATTTTCTGTTTGCTCTTAGCACTGTATACTTCTGTTGCCTGGAAAATGGCAGTTAGGAAATTTAGCAAAACATCTCCTTATGTGTTCCACAAAAGATAAAAACAGACATGATATTGAGTATATGACAGGCTTTAATTTGAAATTTATTTCAGGTCTGGTGAAAGATCTGTTTTTGTATGTGATCACTGACAGGATATGACACTGAGGTGGGTGAAAGGGGTCTGAAGTTGAGTGGAGGAGAGAAGCAGAGAGTCGCCATCGCTCGTACAATCCTGAAATCCCCTGGTATCATTTTGCTTGATGAAGTGAGTGAAAGTTCTCTTGAAGACTTGAAGTTTATGATGTGTGTGGGTATCCATTCAGTCCTGTTTCTCGACTTCACCCGCAGGCCACATCCGCTTTAGACAGTCAGACAGAGCGCAACATTCAGGCTTCTCTGGCCAAAGTGTGTGCCAACCACACCACACTTGTCGTGGCTCACAGGTGAGACTGTTTCATATAGTAACTGAACTACCATTGGGAATAATGGAACACATGCGTCTATTAGCAGGAATGCTTCCATTATGTCTGATCCCTGAGATACAGACGTGCCTGAACTCCTTTTGTCAAATTCAATTTATCCCTTATTTCTTTATCCCTGAGATAACATCATGTATTGATAAAAGCTTTTTGTTGTGCCATCTGGTAAAGATCTCGAGCAGTAATTAAATGGGTTTATTTGACCCTAAAAGTGTCTTCAGAATAACACTCTAGTCCAAAGGAATAAAAGGTGTATAAAGGATAATCCAGACAATAACATAGTACAATAGTATCTCCATAAAGCTGCTTGTGTTCATGGAATTCAGCGCTAAACACCTTTTTAATATCTACAAGCACCTTATGTCTGTAATTTTGTCAGTATGTGTTTTATCTGCAAATCACTTCATTATTCAATTTATACTCTGTCTATGGACTGCCTTGTTGTTCCCTGTTATATTAACTTTTTCCCTGTTATATAATGTGTCAATGTATATGTCATTGAGTGCATAATTCTTTTAAAAGGCTGTTTTTTTTGTAGCACAGTTTAAAATGCACAAACATGTCCTTTTTGAACAGCCTGTAATTAATTATTAATTAAAGTCATGTCTGAAGACCAGATTCCAGCTCCTGTCAAATAGAACATTCTAGTTTCTGTGTGAAGTATATGACTTGTACCAAACTGGCCTCTATTCAAAGTTAAAGTTACTGTAGTCACCTGTTATCAGTGAATTGGTGTTTCTCACCTCTCGTATTACTCCAGCTTCTCTAATATTGTTCAAATAATTTTTCCTAAGCATATAGTTTTCTATTTATTGTTGAATTATTTTTTATGATTTATTTTTCTGATTAAAAACATTAAATCATAAGGACATTTTTTTAGGGTTTTGCAAAACATTCAAACTAATAGTAACAAAGTGTGGGGGAAAAACGTGGTTGTGATTGTGATAAAAAATGCTAATTTATTTAGCAACACAAATAATATTTTATACAAATTAAGTCCAGAGAAGAAACAGTGGAGAAACAGTTTACACTTCTCACAGTTTGTATTTGATTTATATTTGTGTTTTTGGTTGTATTAACATTAGTTAGCAATTTACATTCATTTTCTAATCTCTTAACTACAGCAATTCAGTGAATGGAGAATGAATTTGGGCACCTGACAGTTCGTACACATTTAATATTTCCCCTTTTTACTCGTCTTTCTGTGTAACATTCCACTACATTCGTTTTCACACTCCTGCTCTTACTAACCATCTCGGCATATCCAGTGACTATCCACTTCCTTTATTTTTTTCCTTTATTTTTTGTTCCGTAATGTTGTTCCCTCTGTGTGTCATTGCTCTCCTCTATAGAAAACTGTAAACACATCAGGATCATAGTCTGCAAGCTTTGATCCTGTCCAGCCTCTGAGACAGTGCTGAGGCTTTGATCTGTTTTGGGGTTGTGGTTCTGGGGTTAGCGATCAATAAAGAAGTCTCAGCTCTTTTGTTTGAAGATGAAGGGCAGCTGGGAAGATGACCTGCAGAAGGGTTTGGGTGTGAATTAAAGAAGGCGTGTGTGAGTTTGTATGGATTAGATTAAGGAGATCCAGTGCTTAAAGATGGTGCTGCTTTTAATTAAGAAAGCGTTTACAGTACCATTGTGGCAGAATTGTTCTGGTTAGTGAAGAGACTACAAGCCAGAATCATGTTTTGATGTGATGAGGTAATAAAAATAGGCTTTCATGGCAGAGTCATCTGCTTCCTGTCTGGGTCACAGCCCTTAAAGCTGAAGTGACAATTTATTTCAGCGTTTTTCAAACACTTTTAACTATCTCAAATTAATATGCTGACACAACTACTTTAAGCCATTTGTAGGCTGATTTTATGCAAGTGTAAACACTGGTGCTTTCAAAACATCACTGTTTGTTTGAACATACTGACAAGCCTAATGCAGTGACACTGACCAACCAGTGGTCTCATTTGAGATTTGGTCTCAAGTTTCAATTGATCTATGATCTATTTATTGAAACTCATAGCACAATATATCAATCCAAGTGACACTTGTTTGACTTTGAAAAATCTTGATTTGGTTTAACAAAAATAAAAGTTTGTTTAGATGTAGGGGTTGTTGACCCCTGGGGTTACTCTGCTAGGACAACTGCATGAACTTGAAGTGTAACTGTACTGTACATTCACTAAAAGTTACTTTGCGTCCGGTTGTTAAAAATAATGACAAAAATGGTGAGCTAAAGTCAGTTCTGGTGAGAGATTAAGCATTATTTGTGTGCAAATGGTATGTTGATATTTTGTTATGTAATGCAATGACATTCATACATTTTTATATCGTAAAGTGTCCTAATACTTGTTGTGGTTTCAGATTGTCCACCATCATCAGCTCTGATCAGATCCTCGTTCTTCATGATGGACGGATCGCAGAACGGGGAAGGTCAGTAGTGTGTGTCTGTGTTCCAGCCTCTGTTACTGTGTTTCTTACCCTACTTTAAAAAAATCAAATGACACAGTGTATGGTCTTTTCCCCCTCAAAATGGCCTGATACCGGCCAATTTAACAGAGGAAATGTGACCCACTCTATCCTGATTGACTGAAATTCCTTTGGTTCAATGGATAGCAAACCATAGAAAACGTGTTGGGACAGAGAGGGTCTTCTTCATCCTTAGGAAACCTAAGAACTGTGTGTGTGTATAAGCGTGTGTGTGACCCAGAAGGCAGTGCTCTTGTTATCAGTAGATCTGTAGTCTTAACCTGAGGGCTGTCTGAGTGCATCTTAATTTTCTCAGAGACAGGATATAGTCTCTCAGCGTACGAGTCGTCCACACCCTGCCTGATTTCTGTGTCCCGTCTCGCTGCAGGCCCTCAGGTGGTACACACAGTTCCTCCTTAAACCTGACACACACACACAGCGGCCCGCTAATGGACTTCTCTATTCATCCTGACCGTTCAGCCTTGGTGTTAACCCCGTGCTCACTGTCCATCTATTTCACCCTTTGAAATACGAGCCACAGCCAACAGAGCATCTGCTACGCACACTTAGACACACACAGCCATCAGCGATGTAACTCCACACCTCACACATTCAACTCTGACTGACACTGCGATGTAAACACGACCCACACTGGGTTTAAACCACAGGAACTGCGTATCGAAATACACGTGTACACAGGAAGAGACCGATGTGGGAACATCCATTCAAGAAGATGAGGGGTTAATACTTTTAGAATAGAGGAATTAATAGTTACACCTTGTGCCGTCTGCTGTCTGGCCTTACATGGTGGCTTTCTGAAAGATGTCGTCTGTGGAATGTCCGGAGGAAAGATTTCGTAAAGAATGGAGGATTAGCACTGGTCCTTTCCTATTAATTAATTCTGGAAATCGTGGACTTTCTAGAGTGGCAGCTCTCCTAGTTTAAGTTAAAGTGCTTCCTGAGCTCATTTCTAATCTCGTCTTTTCTAGATATTTCTAGATATTTTAGTTAAAGTGATGCTTTAAGTAGCGTGTTAAAAGCATAAGACTGGTTAACCCTCCCAGAGCAAGTACAACTTAAAATGAAATCACTTTAAAGCATTCATCACAACATATTTACATTGATGACTTTAGCCATTGCGTAACATCTTGTAAAGTTCACTATCCTGTTTATATGTGTGTTCCAAAATGTGGATGGTGCCTTAGAAGACAGCTGCCTATGTAGGCAGCAAAGCATTTCATTAGGCTTTATAACTGAGTAACTTAGTTTTAGGTGTAATATGAAGAAAGCAGTTTCTGTGCTTCCAGACCTCTCTAATGAAAATTAATTGTGGCTATTGTAAAACTGTAGTAACCATGTTTTTGGCAGATTGATTACTATATGTATAACCACAGTTGTACAATAAATACCATGAATAAACTGTGTTTAACTATAGTAACCATGTTTTGGTTGTATTTTTGTAGTAAAACCATGCTTCATTTTAATTATGGGTAGCTCTATATGGTTTATGCTTCACTTATGATGTCATACTTCCAAGTAATTGAAGTCTTAGCAAACTTGACCCTAGACCAACCCTCTCAACTCTGAGAGAAAGCAAAGAGAGATGGTCCTGAGAGATTTTATGCCCTTAAGTGATTTCTGGAACCAGAGGGAAGCATTTGTTTGGTTTCTCTAACCAGGTTGAACTGCTCCACTAGTATCTTTAAGACAAGACAATTCACTCAGCTCCTTTCTCCATGGGTAAAGTCCAAAATCTTTTTTAATAGATTTTGGACTTTAATAATCAACACTAAACAACACTTGACAAAACTGTATCATGCAAGTTGATTCTTTAACTGAAATAAAGCTATTGTGCATAAACCAAGGAAGTGTCTTGTTTAATAGGCAGGACTTACTGTATATACTGTATACTCCTTGTATATTTTTCTACATGTGGTCCTTTCTTTCTTCTGATATTCCATGACTGCTGCCTGTGTGTTGTAGGCACGAGGAGCTGCTAGCCATGGGGGGCCTGTACTCAGCCATGTGGTTAAAACAACAGCAAAACCCTGAATCAGAGATCCCCACAGAAGAACAAGCTCTGGGGCCACAGCAGGGCCTCTGAAGATGATGCAGTAATGATGAATTCTGATAGCCCCACCAGCTTTAGAGAATGTTTCTTGGGTAACGGTTACACAGGTGATACTGAATTCACACAACATACTGTATAGTGACCACATTCATTCATTTCTGTTGAATGAACAGTGACTCTGGTATGTCTTTACTTCCTCTGCTCAATTAGTGAATTTCTGTGGACTGTGGTAACGTGGAATCATTGTTTAAACTGTCTAGACATGGGAGCTGAAGGCCGCTACAATGCACATGCAAGAGTTTTTCTTCATACTTTATATTACAGTTTTCATGTGACTATATATTGATGCAAGTATGGAGAAAAACTACTAAAAGTTCAGTTTTACATTACTGTTAATACTTGAGCAATTCATTGCAGTACCGTACAGTGTAAAATAAAGTGTTGTTGGGTGAATGATAACCATGTCAGGCTGAGCCAAACTTTTTGACACTTTAATGATTTACCACTTTAATAACATGTGGTGATTTGACGGAACACACAGAGAACATTTAAGTTTTTTTTCTGATGTTTTTGTCTGGGTTCATTTGGAAATGCTGAATGTACTTTAATCATGTACTTACATCATAATTTATGAATTTTAAAAGACGTATGACATTTCAGATGGTGATGGTATTAATGGGAGTTACATGGGCCACAGTCACATTTACAGAAATGTCAAAGAAAAACGCTACAGTGTGCTATAGCCTTTAAATGCTATCCCAAAATGTTACTGTGCTCTATGAAGAGTAGATGCTTTATTTCATAAGAACATATGCTATTTTTACAGGAACAGATAATTTATAAACTACTTTTTTTGTATTTTCATTTCATATTTACTGGTTGGTTTAAATATGTCATTTTAAAATCATACTGGAGTTGTAAACCTAAAAATAAAGTCTGAATAAAAACAATCTTGACTGTACAAAAAGTTAATTTATTTAAAGTATTTACATATGTTCTCTCAAGCTATGGTTTAACACAGGCGAGGATGTGTATAATACTTAAGACGTTACAATTCAGTCATGAAGAAGACCGTGACAGAAATATTTACAGAGTAACATACATTTCTGATCTATACAACATTATTTATGTCTAATGTATTAAGCGTAGATTTAATGATTGATTTAAATGCACTGAGGTTTGATGGGGGTTTGATGGCCAATGTCCATTCACCTCAATAGTATGAAAACAGCGGAAAGCATTGGGAGTCCGGAGTGAATTGTGGACCACTGGCTGGTTTAACTGTTGAGAACTTTAAAAAGATCTTCACATAGACTGAGTAGAAACATTTCTGTCAATAGTTTATGAAGGATGTGTGTGATTTCCAACAGGGTCTGCTTGGACTGTGACATGAAGCCTGAAATATCTTCAACACTCTTATCTGTTAGAGGTGTTTAAATTTTTGTGGAGATAAGAGATTTCAGTCTGTACTAACCACCCTGTCTAGTCATAAGGGAGTAAGAGGTCCTATCTAAATACATGCTTCCAAATTCCAGTGTCTGCCAGTCCAGATGTGATGAAAAACATTGCTTATAACTAAATCATGCTGGACCGTTGTCACTTATTGAGTTGGTTGGTCCTGAAATGTTCAGGTGAGTTTGAGGTGTGTTCCAGAGTGGCATCACCATTGTTCTGTTCCAGCTGTGCCCTGTGCGCTGACCCAGGGAAGAGCACTCTAGTAACAGAGAGCTCTTGTCCCTGAGCTGAACCCTCATAGCAGGCAGAGAGAGAGAAGTTAGCACGGGACGCTCCCCGCGGGACGCCTGCTGTGGAGAGGCTAGCGGTGGAAACCGAGGTTCAAAGTGAGGACATGACGGGCGCTTTTTAGTCTTGTTGTCTCTGTCCTGCATAACTCACTCTTCTATTTTCACATTATGGATTCTGTGTGTCAACATCTTGTTGGGGTCTGTGTGCATCACCAGGTGAATCAAGCACACACACACAGGCAGGTCGAAGGGGGTTTATGAGAGGAAAGGTTTGGTCACGGTTTTTAAAGTTTGTACTTTACAAAGTCATGCTTTGCTTTCTAGAACTACTCCGTAAATTCTCATTCCATTTTTTTCTAGGAGGAAGAATTCCAAAACTGGAAGTTCCAGCTGAATGTGGAAGTGTCTGAATTGGGTGACTGGGAAACAGCAGTGCTGGCTGTATTCCAGCCGACGGCGGTCAAAGATGCTTGCGGCAGAAGGTTTTTTTCTCAATTCCTGCTGTTGTCGGATTTGGGCCGTTTTTGGTACCACAGAGCTGTGGGTAGATTCTGGCAGCCCATGTACTCCTTCCTCACTTCGGCCTCTGTGAGGGGGGGTGTGGAGTTACACGGAGCACCAGCCAAAGTCACATTCAGCAGACCCAGAGCAGCATCACCCAGTCGAGGTATCACAGAACTCTGCCATTGGATTAGAAAAAAGAGAAGGATTTTTAAGTTTTGAAATACGAGAAATTAATTTTAAAATATGCTAAGTTAAATATTTCTAAGTGTTAGGAATTGGTTATATTGTTACTATAATCAGAAATCAATTTGTATAAATATTCAATGTGAGGTCCAGAAGTCTAGTAAAAGGTTTCTAGTTTCTAGTAACCAGTTCTAGTAATTTCAGAATGTCTTTAATTCAAAGTCAAAACTTTATCTGCAAGTTTAAATTAGATTTAGCAAGTTTAAATGTCAATTTAAAATTCCAGATTGTCAATGTGGTGTCAGACTGTGTAGTATTAACCTTATTTTTTTACGATAAAAGTATGCAAATGTCAATTTAACAGCCCTGACTCAAAAATGTTGACCATGACTCTACATACAATAAAGACGATGCTTGTAAAGTCATGTACAGGTTGACCTCTTACCTTACTGAGATGGTCTGTGAGGCACTGAGATGGGTGCAGAGTGGCCCAGAACTCAGCCGTGTCCACCCTGGACAGCCCATTGAGCAGCACCACATTGATGTGTTTGAGGGACCCAGTGAGTCTCTTGCTGAGAGTCCCGCTGTAGCTCTGCTCCACAAACAGCAGCACACGACTGGCTCTGCACCCGGCCAGATCTGCCAGCAGTTCCCCCACAGAGTACCGCTCCTTCAGATCTGCCTGGAGAAACAAATCATATCTGCATCTACAAATCATATTCAGTTTGTATGTAATACACAATACAGCATTTTAAAGATATTTTGTCTTAAAATGCACTTTATTAAAGCAATAATCCATGAGAGTCTGTCTGTTCAATTTGTTCATGAATTAAACAAATTTCCTCCAAGCAATATCGTTCATTAGTGTAGGTGATATTGTAGAAATGCCTCTTTTATAAATTAACTGATGTGTGGTCCCAAATTATAAAGAATATCAGTTATGTTTGAGTAGCTCATACAATTTAATATGACTGACATTAGTTTGATGCTGAATTTTAATATACATTAACCAGCTCTCGTCTCATCACATCAATAATATCATTATGGTCCGGGAAACTTAAGAGGCACAAGGCAGTGGCTAAAATGAGCTGTTATCCATCTTCCCCGCTTCAAGCGAGCAGCTTTCCTGTGGGAAGCTGAGCGTCTGGTGGCCCTGATCCTGTGTGGTCCTTGTCTCTCAAGCCCCTCTTTGTCACTACATCCCTGTCTGGGGATCAGGTTGTTGCCTTTGTCCCCAGAGAGTCTGTGCCCATTGTCATGGAGGGGTGGGCTTTACTGTGCAGTCTGCTCCCTTCTGTTTGCCCTGCTCTAAACATATGGCCAGGATTACTGACCACCTTTTGCAAAGGATTGTGGGATTTTGGTAAAGCGACATGGGTGTACTTATTAAAAGCAATATAATTAAAAGTCTTCATGGTTTATTATTAATGGATTGTATTAATGATAGATGAAAGAAGATGCATGCTTTATTGTATCTGTGTTTTTATAAGATTGTTGGCTTAAGACTTTTCAGATTTCTCCATGAAGTGTGATCTCATCTTTCTTGTTAGGATAGAAGTCCTGCATTAAGCATTAAGGAAAAGGTTTAGTAAGACATTCTTTGTTAGAACTTTGATACGTAGGTGGTGTTCTCATTAGCAGCATTAAAAATACACATTATAAATGTTTCCTTCCCTTACGCTGGAATTAGGGGATCATAGTGCAAACACCAAAGCGTATTAGTGCAAAAAGTAAACAGATTCATTGCTTCCAAGAAATGAAACACAACGAATGGGAGCTAACCAGAAGTTAACGTTCATTGTGTAATGCTTTTATCCTTGGGTTAGTGGGCACTTTGAAGTGGTGGGCTAGGGAAAACACATTGGATTTGTTTACGGGAAGATAAGAGATGTTCTCGCATTCCTTAACTCTAAACTCACTATTCATGTTTCCTCTCTGTGCTTCCTGTAACCACACACTCATAGCAGACCAACCTCAGCACCTTCAGCACAACACAGTACATGCAAAATCAACATGAAAGATGCTATTCTAGATCTGTAGGCCTGTCTTCGTGAAAATACATTCCTGGTTGTTCCACGAAGTTCCATAGAACTGAAAAATATGTTTCAACAGAAGCAGTGTGTTCCTGCCATTGCAGAGTAAAACTGTAGGGCTCCAGAAATATATTAAATCTGTTAATTTCTTCCTTAGAGAAATTGGTTGCACTTTATTTTACAGTACTGGCACTTACAGTGTACTTACCCAACAAAATACTGTTAGCTACATGGCAGTTAATATGGGTTAAAGTTATGTTTCATCTCAAAGCTGGTTGGTTTGGTTCATTCAGTTATAATACAGTGCATCCACAAGAATGTTTTTAAAGACGCACACACTCACAATTCCATTGTTATTGCGATCCCAGAGTAGCATGGTTCCGTCATTACGTGTGGGGCTGTTCAAGTACAGAACCAGAGAATCTGCACAGTGCTGCTTTCTGCAGATATAGGAAATGTGGTTCCTGATCACCTCTTTCTCAGTGGCTGGATACATCCCCTCTGTGTCTTTATCTACGGAAATAAAGACAGTTGTTCAATCAGAATTTAAAGCAGGATACATTTAGTGAGCAATACTGAATACTGACCCTTTTTCGTTCCCAAAGAACCTTTCAGTCAAAGATTTTTAAAATAACCATCACTTTCTTACATTTTATATAGTCTGTAGAACAATTTTCTATAAAAAAAGAACAAATTGTGTAGCAAAGAGATTCTCTAGATGTAAAATGTCTTTATGGAACCATGCAGCCTAACAAGGAACCTTTTAGGAATCTTTATTTTTAATAGTAAACTTGACTTTTCTTAAACATCATACCCTGATTCAGCTGTTGTTACAAACCTAGAGATGACCTGGTTCTCCTATTACTAATAGGCATCTTATTCCATAAACTTAAAAGCCAGCTTTACTCAAAAGTGTCCACTGACCTGCTACCTGTCCGTTCCCAGCAAAGAATGTCTTGATGTGGTCCTTATGGAAGCCATTGTTCCTCAGCATCTGGTAGAAGAGCTCTAGGTTCTGCACGTGGCGCTGGTATGTTATCTGCTCCTGCCAGCCACCTGCAAATGAATAGGTTAAAGGTTATGTGAATACCTGTAAGAGCAGGCATACCTGAGACAGCTGATAAGTCCAAATATTGGTCCAGAATTTCAAACATCAATCGGCTGATCTAGGGTCAGATTATACTAATTACTTTATCACCCGTCTAAGGTAAATGTGCTTTTGTACCTGACAGGAGAACAGCGTGATCACAGGTCTGGTAGAGGCGGCAGGACAGGTGTGTGGCGAGACGCTGCTGGTGACACCGGCGGGTGTTTTTGTTGAGCTCACAGCTGGAGATGGGAACACTGGGGCTGGTCAGTGGCAACGGCTGTGGGCATCTGGCAAAGTCTGGATGATCTGTCATGTCAACAAGCACATGACTTAAAACACATGGTACTGTCAGCGTTCAAGTGGTGCACTTCAGAGCACCATTAAAACGTCTCATTGATGTCTCTTCTGCATGTCTTGGCACATTTAAAATCCAGACAGTGCAAGGTGATGCTGAATTTTACGTAGTAGTGACAGTCCTGCTTAATATTTAGTGTTATGCCAGATTTAGACTAGA
>JAZGTK010014171.1:0-13891 GCA_036877625.1 Ambastaia sidthimunki
CACATCACCTGTGAAGGTAAAGCACATCACTGCACAAAGGTGGCTTGTGGGATGACTTAATAAATGGTCATTTCTTATAGGGGGCTAATAATAATGTCCCTGGTCATTTTAGCTTTTTCTTACATAATGTTTTGGTGTGCAAATATAAATATTTTGGTCCTTCTAACGAAAAATAGTATGTTCAGAAATGCTGTTGAAAATGTTAAAATGTTAAATGCTGTTAAAAATTCCTTGCTCTGTTAAATAGGTACTTGGGAATATATTGAGGAAACTTAATATTTTTATAGGGGGGCTAATAATTTTGTCCTCAACTGTATGTTGGTTGTATAGTTTTAAAGCTGCAATCCGTAAACCCTTTTGCCTCTCCTCCTCCAAATCTTTTAAAAAATATATAATTCCAAGGTACGTGGCGTTTTGTTAATGTGGATGAGAAGTTTAATTCTAAACGACTGCTGTAAAAACAAGCTACATTGCCACTAGGACTTTTTATTCGATATTCAAATGCATATTTGAATATGACATGAAATATCCATATTTGAACTATAAATAAACTATTCATTTTTTAAAGTGCCGTGTGTAGGGCATTTTTTACAGTCCATGATTAGTCCGTTTGGTTTTTATTTTATTGTTTGCCATCTCATCCAGTAGCGGGCGCTCTAAACGTATTGTAGTGTAGGCCAAAATCAAGCGAATAAGCCAATAGCTTACCCTGTTTCGAAAATGAAAGATAACAAACAGAACGGCCAGCCTGAGCGGACAATTATTTTGGGTTCTACGCCGTAGATGGTAAAGTAACCATTAAAGATAAGGTAGTTTACCGACTTTGCAAAAAACAGTTTATTTACGCATCCAAGTCCTGTTTTTATCTCTTTTTGTCACATTATTAAATCAAAATGTTGACACGTAAATACCTACACCTAGGCGTGTGCCTTGCAGTTATGAACATGAAGATTATTGTACTTGTTAGCCAACATATCAGATTAACAGACTGTTAATAAATTTGTGATTGAATCTCCGTTACGGTGTTTTTTGGGGGGAGGGGCAGGGCTCGTAGATATTTGAATATACTCGAATGCATTGCTTGATAGTCGATATCCGTTCAAATTTTATTTTTCACAGCCCTAATTGTCACAGGAGAAAACGCACAAAAAAAAAATCAAAGAGTTATTAACATTTATAATGTAACAGACAAAAACACAGAGTGGCAGAGAGTGTACCAACAGCAGAAGCTATGAAGTACTAATTTAAAGATAATAGTAAATAAAGCACACCTTATAACAAATTTGGCTAGCGCCCCAAGATAAGGACGGATGAGTCATCTCACACACACTAACCTTAAAAATTACAACAATATACCAAGCATCGACTAAGATGCCCTACACCTGCACACACCCTGCACTTACCTCTGAGGTGTTCAGCTGTCATGTAAATGGGGTGTGCAATATAGACACAATAAAATAAATATATAAATTCTCTTGATATTTTCTGGGATTTTGCAGATAAGACATTTTATAAGACTTATAAAATGTGTTTGTTATTGTCTTATACAGTGCTTGATCCATCTTACAATTTAAAGGAAAAAAATGATTTAATAATAGTTTTAATCTAATGTTTCCATAATATCAATTATTAGTTTAAGGAAACGTTTTTTATCGATGACGTGTCATTTTGTGCTGTCATGTTTATAATAGTTAACTGTCTAGATAATTATCTTCAGCTGGAGTTTTGTTCTCTCTAGTGTCTAATAACACTAAATAACTCCTTGAATAACACCTCTTCACCTGCTGCTGTCTGTGTGCGTGATGTGCACAAGCTATGTATCCAACACAGACTTTAGACCAGGGGTGCCCACACTTTTTTGGCTTGTTGAGCTACTTATAAAATGACCAAGTCAAAATTATCTACCTACTATAAAAATACAACACATTTATTTATGGATATATTGAGAATTCTTTATATGCACATTTTCATGCTGCGATTAATTGATAAAGGTTTTATCACGTTACACGGTATTGTCACAGTATTCATTTGAATGGAAAAAAACTAAACCAATTAAAAAATAAACCAATTCGGTGTTTTCCTTTTAGAAACAACTTTATTTTAAATAATAAAAAAGTACCTCGAACATTTAAATATAAATAAATGGCATGATTGATTTGATACATTGAGTGCGCACACATCTCTAGCTCAGCATACATATGCAGTGCATCTCCACGTGGGGATTGTTTACATCAGAGTGCACAGACTGCGCACGGCTCTTTTGCGCAACATACACGCAATGTACTTTGATGAAAAAGCAGCTAATGCGCATTCTAAAAATCTACATTTGGATCTATAATTATTCACGGTATTTTGACGTGTCTGAGATAACAATATCGTGCAAAATCATTACAGTGATTTATCGCATTACCGTATACCATCACATGCCTAGTAAGGACAGATGATGGGCTGACGTCTACTTTAATGCCATGCGATCTACCCACACTACCTTTGCAATTGACGGTAGATCCCGATCGACGTATTGGGCACCCCTGCTTTAGACAATGAAAGACGAATAATTCAACAACATGCTCTATAATATGATTTCACACATTGATTGAAAAAACATTGAAGGTGTTATTTGAAGAGTTTAGTGGTTTTTTTTTGTTTGTTGGCAAAGTCCAATCCTTTCAATAGACTCTAATAGACTCTCTGCTGTGGGAACATTTGGCATTGAATCTGAATGACAAGCTGGTAGACTTGGATTAAAAACACTGGAAATTAAAATAGCAATACAACCAACCTGAAATGTCATCTAAAACATAATCATAGCCAAGACTGAACTTCTTGTCTTTCCAGGTCACCCTACTGCCTTACACAAAGTCTTTGATGACCAGCTGACATTCTCTGACCACATTGCTAAAACAATACGCTCATGTAGGTTTGCCTTATATAACTTTAGGAAAATCTGGCCTAATCTCACTGAACATGCAATATAGCTCCTTGTCCAGGCCCTTGTCATTTCTAGGCTGGACTATCGCGATGCTTGGCTGGCCTTCCAGCACCGGCACTCTACTACAACTAATCCAGAATGCAGCAGCTCCATTGGTTTTAAAAGAGCCCATGTCACAACTCACAAGAGTTGCTGCACGTGTGACACCCTGTTTGTGTGGTCACAGGAATAATTTGCATTTTCATGTATTTTATTTTATTGTGTCATTTTCTCTCATTATGTAAAAGGGTGACATGTAATTCCCTTAGTGGACAGAGGGGGGAAACGCTGTGCTAAACAGTGGCTGTGTAAAGTAAGTCATTACAAGACCAACTCCGTTTTAAAAGTAGCATGTGTTTGTCTCTTTATTTAATCAAACAGGTGGGTGAAAGTAATCACCAAAGACATAAAACAATATGTTGTAATGTTTATACATTGTTGTACGAGAGTAATATAATTTCCCTTGTGTATACTTAAGAGGTTTAATTGAAACAGTGTTTCATTTGCGCTTTATCTGCGACAGATCTGGTATTAAAACAGGTATTAATGATCTTCCAAACTCTGTTCAGTCTGCTGCATCCCTCACTGTATTCAAGAAACCGCTAAAACCTGTTTCTTTCATTAACAAATACCTGACACAAGTATGAATTTATATAAAAACTATTTTCTCCTCTCTCCCAACAGGTATCACTTCTATCAAGCAATGAAATGTTGTACTCTTGATAAAATTATAACTGTGTACGGCTGATGTTATTGCCTCCCTACAACTTCTCTTCTTTGTTTTCCTCACCTTGTAAGGGTGGGTAAAAGCATCTGCTAAATGCCTAAATGTATCAATTAAGATATTATCACACACAATATACATATCGAATAACAACCATTCTCTGTTGTTCACACTTGCATTTGCACATATCCTGTAGTTGAAAAACAGGCTAACTGGACAAAAACTGGACATTTTTCGAGATGATGTTACATCACAGAAGGGTATGGTATAAACACAAACCTTTTTTGAATGAAGAATGCCAAAAAGGCTTTAAAAAAAAAATGGGACCTAGACATGACTATCCTTTCCCTATACTATTGTGCTACAGGGTTCTGATTGTCAGTGTTAGGCTACATCTACACTAATCCGGATACATTTAAAAACGGTATATTCGTCCACACTAGTATTTGAGCATTTGCAAGAGTTCTTTATCTTCACTAAAATGTCTATGCTGCACATTAGTAAAACGTAAGACGCATTGGCCATGCATCATTGCCATTTGCCAATTATTTAACATTTTTTTATCAGTGTGGAGGGAAGGCCAAATGAAAGCTACGTGTACAAGGCCTTACAGTCAGTTCAAGTGTGAACATAATGTGGCTTAAGTCCAAGCAGCTCATTAACAGTTAAGTGTCACAATCTTGGAGATGATATTAAATAATGATTCTTGTGAGATGGCGTGCAATGGATATGTCCTGACTGCACAAGCCAAATGCCTGAGGTTAAAGCATTCCTAGCTGTCTAAAATGCACAATACAATAATAAAAAGCATCACATTTTTATAAAGAAAGTGTTATCAATATTTTTAGGAAAACATTTACCAGAACTAAATATCAGTGAATTGAGTTTCAATTTTGATTGAAAGTTTTAGTAATAAACTCCTCCACAAAACTGCATTAAAGCACAGATTGCATATACTTTGTGGTGACAACTACAATTAAGTCTTTATAGTTGAGTTTGCATATTCTATGCTTGTTGAAATGAGGGAAGACCCTGTGCACAAAATTCTGCACCAAATTTTTTAAGCAGCCCAACACAATGATATAACAAGCATACGCGCAACCTAAAAAGCCTGGAAAATGGAGCGAAATTGCAAGCAACTACAGGTTTTTCAAATAGCATGGAAGGATATCATTTTAAACTACAGAAAGGTCATTAAAAGCTCCAGATCTTCCTACTTTTCAAATCTTTTCGAAAAAAAATAAAAACTCTATATATTTAATACAGTGGCTAAATTAATCAAAAATAAAGCATCAACTGCTTCTGACAGCTGTCAATATCATAGCAATGATTATTTGATGAATTTCTTTAATAACAAAATGGATTCAGTCAGAGAAAAAATAATAAATCAAACATGCAAATGCCTGCAACACCATCAGATGACGCATCATAATTTGCCCAAGGAACAACTCCAGTCATTCTCTAGTATAAATAAGGGTGAACTGTCAAAAATAATTAAATCGGGAGTCACGTGATGGCAAGTTGGGAAAGGGCAGCACGCTACAGTAATGCACTGGAAACCCATCAATAATTAGATTTTGTATACAAATTTCGATTACAAACTAATTTCGATTGAGAACTCATTTTTTCTTGAAATAAACGACAAACAACAAGATGACAAGATCTTCCAAGCAAACAATTCGAGGGGTTCAAACACACCTAAAAACAACAAGCCCAGAAGCTAACGATTCCCCGTCAGCAGAGTCAAGTAAGCAACACCCAAACTTGAAAGATCTTTTTGCTGAAATTAGCAAAGTGAACGGTACTTTGCAAGGGGTAGCAAATGATGGGACCACTATTAAAGCGACCACTACAGAACTTAAAGATGCGATAAGCTCCGTACAGGCCAGACTTGATGAAGCTGAGAATTGTATTTCGCATATGGAGGATGTATCGAATCGCCTAACTGGTGACAACGAGAGGATGGTGAAACTTGTGGACGAGCTCTGGAATAAAACCGAGGATTTGGAAAATTACAGCAGACAGAAAATTTAAATAATCGGCCCTAAAGAAGGGAAAGAAGTAGGCTACAAAACGAACAAGTATGTACTAAAGATCCTGTCAGAAGGGCTCAGGTTGATGAGGTCGGGGTTCGAGATCGCAGCCATCAGAGCTTTGGACCGAAGCCAAACGATGATCAACGTTCCCGGGTTGTGCTGGTGAAATTTCTACGTTATACAGCGAGGGAGAAAGTCCTGGCTGCAGCGAAAAAGAGCAAGGGATTACACTGGGAGGAATGCAAGCTGTCCTTCTTCGAGGACGTGTCGAGGGAGAGAGCAATGATGAGATAAAAATTCTCAGCAGCAAAAAAGTTAATCTGGGTCCACGAAGATTGACATACCCTGGCAAAACCAGCTACACTTAAGTTTACTTGGAAGGGGAAAAAGCAGAGCTTCACAGATCACATGGAAGCAGAAAGATATATAAAAGAGCACATCCAATTACAAAGGGTGATGAGTAAACTACTGGAAATATGCAAGTCGAAGTATTACAATGCACGGTTCAGAAGGTGGGACCAGGAAAGCTTTGGGGTCTGTCTTCCCGAGTTAGCGAGTGCGCTTCTTACTGGGAGCATCAGACCAAATGTTTGAACGACAAGTGGGATCACTGCCCCTTAAGGGCAGTGTTTTGAGTTTACATTTTTCTCTTTTATTTGTGTTTTGTGTATGTTTTTTAAGGTTCTATGATACACAAAAATGTTGGAGGTTTGATTGTTGTTTTTCCATCAGAAATTACTGTGGATAAAATGCCAGTTTATATGTTATAGAATTTTCTTTTTTTTTTATTTGGAGCACAACAGCTGCAAAGTATTATACATTATAAGTGTGTAATGGATAGACAAGTTGTATATATCATAACTTGGAATATAAATGGATGTGGGTCGCCTATTAAAAGGAAGAAGATACTTGCATATTATAAGATTAGAAAAGCTTTTTTGCAAGAAACACATTTTAAAGATGAAACTGAGACGTGACTGGGTCAGACATGTTTTTCATAATTTATAATTATTGAAATTTCATAATTTCAAGCAAGAGGAGAGGAGTAACCATTCTAGTGAGAAAAAAAAATACATTTTGTATTAATGAATCAACAAAGACAAGGAGGGCCGTCTACTTTGCATAAAAGAGAAGATTAATGACGTTAAAATAGTGCTGTGTAATATATATGCACCAAATAAAGAGGAGCCTGAATTTTTTCATGAGGTAAACAAAATATTGGCCAATCTAGAGGGATATGTTGTACTTGGAGGTGACTTTAATCAGACTATCGATAGCATCCTGGACAGAAGTCAAAAGAACATCAGGTCTAGCCCCAGAGACAGAGCAGCTATTCACACTCTGAAGGACGACAATGGACTAATAGATATTTGGAGACTGGTTAACCCAAGAGAAAGGGAATATACATTCTTCTCAAATTGTCACAAGTCCTTTTCGAGAATTGATTATTTTCTCAATTTTATGACCTACCAAGACACAGATAAAGACACTTGGAACAGAATTTTGTCCTATAGTGGAATGTATATAAAAGAAGCAAGAGGCAAATTTATCCAGTATAAGGTGTTACATAGGTATTGTTACACACCAGTTCGACTTTTTAGAATGGGCTGTATGAAGGATAGTAAATGCTGGAAATGTAAAGAAAAAACTAGTACATATATTCATACTCTTTGGCAATGTTCAAAGATTCAACCTTTTCGGGAAGCCAAGTTAAAATATCTAGGGGGATGTTTGGGATTTGACATTCCACTCTCACTCAGGATGGTTTTTTTTTGGAGATAAATCTGAGATTCACCAGTACGTCTGGTACTTAGATTTTGGAAAAATATTCAATTAAAATGTTAAATAAATTTATGATTGAGAATGTATCAAATGAAAAAATGTTAGCTAAACTGGAAATCATAGAGATGTTGACGTGGGAGAATTTTATTCATATTGTTGCTTCACAGGATGACATCCATGTTTAGATTGACTTACCCTGTTATGCATTATAGTGATATCTTTGTTTGGTTATTTATTAATCAGATATTTGTTTATTTTTGTATACACTACATTTACTTAATTGTTGTTGGATTTTTGTACTGGTATGTTATGTATGTAAACCAATTAAAAAAAAACATAGTAATAATTAAATCATCTAAATAAACAACAGGTGTATTTTATCTGAACGATTCCAGTTTGTTGCTGTGAGTGAAAAGGTGTCATATCAATGAATTGTAACATTCCTCAGTGTTTGACCTGTCGTTACAAAATCAGACCCAACGGTTTTAAACCAATATAATTATAAATCATTATAACCAGCTCTCTGTTTATATCCAGGAAAGTTACGAATTGCAGCCTTAACGCACCAGAGGAGAACTGCCCTTTCAGTTGAGCCTGGCTTCTCCCAAAGTTTATTTCTCCACATTTCACTACATTGGAGTTTTGGTTCCTTGCCACAATTACCCTCCCATAGACCACCGAGAGGTGAGAGCTTTTGCACATAATGGCAGGTATTTCTAATGCACGTCCATTTATTTAAATGGTCCGAATGCGTTTTCGTTTCCATCGGTTCAACTCTTAATTCATAAACCTACTATAAACATAGTATGCATATACTGTTTCATTGTTGGTCAGAGCGGTTGTTTTGATGCAATAGCAATAAACATATATCAATGCATTCCCAGCACTAGCAGCCCTTGAAGTATGATCTTAATACACAATGAGTATCACTGAAATAATCTTACCACAGGCTACTGGTGCGCTGGTTGACGAGCTGCCACCGCAATGTCAGTCTCTGTTTTTATTCAAGTGAAACACAGAAAATAACAACATTAGGCAACACTATACTGCAAAAAAAACTATAAAACATTTAAATAAGCAGACAATGGTAATAATCTTAATATTTTTAATGCAGCATAAGATGTGTGGCACAAAAATACCATTAACATAAGCAATGAGAAGTTTTAAATTGAAAGAAGCCTTTTCTAGGCCAGTATTTCTCCTAATTTTTTTGTGGCCAAGACTTATATAAAATAATGCACACATCCTAATGAATGTTAATTGTATTAAACCCTATGCAGTCTCTGAAAAATCAGAACAACAGAATAGTAACAGACTGGCAATGGCACGGTTTGAAACATTTAGAATTTCCTCCACTACCAGAATTAATCAAGGTGCTGCATTAATCAAGGTGCTGCAGCACACCGTTTAAGGACCACTGCCCTGAGCTTAAGACTTACATAAACATGGAGTCAAAACCATCTCGCATGCATTTGCAAAAACTAGGCATGTAAAACATGTCTGTATATAGGTTTGAGACAGATCGTGGCTGAACTGAGGCATAGAGGTGGATTTCAGGTATGTAAAGTTTGGCATTTCTACTGGGTACTGTATACAGAACACTAAGGTACTACACAGACTTTATCAAAAAATTTGCTGACCAAAGATAACTTTGAAAACCTTGATAGTGCAACAGAAAACATTAACCTCTCTCTTTTCTAACACCTTAAAGATGATGAACAGCAGCCCAACGCCGTGGTATAACAAGCATTCTAACACTCTAAAAAGAGCACCCCAGGAAATGGAGCCAAATTGGGAGCAAACTAAATTAGAGGTATTTCGTACAGCATGGAAAAAAAGTTTTACACTACAGAAAGGCTTTACAAAACTCCAGAACTACCTACTTTTCAAACCATTCAAAAGAAAACAAAAACAACAGTAGATATTTATTTGAATAAAACAAATAACTTAACCAAACTAACAGAATGTATAGTTGATATCAAAACTTACAACTTTCTACTACTAAATTCAGACAAAATAGAAGTTTTAATTATTGTTGCTGTGATTAAAAAGGTCATATCAATTACAAGTTCAGTTCTACTACTACAAGTTTTAATTGTTGGACCAAATTCTTCCTTATGAAAACCTTGAATACTGTCTTAGCCTAGGATCCTCTATAAAACCTGCTTCATCATCTAATAATCAAAAAAAAAAATCATTTTTTTTTAGAAATTATAAAACGCAATTAAAAATTGCTTTTTAATAGCAATTTGTTCTTTGAAAATCACATTTTCAATATTTGTAAAACTGCACTTTTCCACCTTAGAAATACTATGACATGACAAAACTATGACAAAATTCTGCTGATAACCTATAAGACCCTGAGTGGTTTAGCTTCTAAGTAACTGAGTGAGCGCCTCTCTTGTTACAGTCCTTCACATTCACTGCAATCTAAAAATTCTGACCAATCGATAATACCCAGAATTTTAAAATCAAGCCCAGATGGTAGATCCTTTTCATTTTTGGCCTCCAAACTCAGGTATAGTCTTCCTAGCGTTGTCTGGGAGGCAGATACACTATGTCAGTTTAAATCTAGATTGAAGACCCAACCTCTTTAATCTAGTTTACAGTCATATGGATTTATTATTTACGTCCCTTAAGGGATTGTTGGGCTGCATCAGGTAAACCAGAACAGGGGACACTTCCCATAAGAAAAGATGTGCTGGCCCTCACTAAGTCTGTCTATCTTTCAAGGTCCTGTATTCAGCTGGATATGGACTCTATCAAGACCGGATGTTGGGGAGATGGGATGGGGCAACCCTGGGACAGATCAGTGGGAATATGATGGACTTTCTTATTAAATTTCCTATTAACATACCTTCAGCCTAGTGAAATTCTATATTTTTGTTCCCTGCCTTGTTACTAATTACAGCTATAACATCACACTGCTGTTACATTACGCTTCTGTCGCCATCTCTGTTTGTAAGATTCCTCAGTGCTTGACAAATCGTCACAAAATCAGACCCGACAGTTTTAAATTGATATATAATTATAAATCATTATTATCAGTTCTCAGTTTATATCAGAGTTACAAATTGCAGCTTTAATGGGCTAAAGGAGAACTGGCCCACCCAGTTGAGCCTGGTTTCTCCCAAGGTTTTTTTCTCCAAAAATTCAATATGACAGCCAGGAAGCATTGCTGCATCAACCACAGACTGAGAGTACTTGCGGATGGTACACAGTGACATAAACAGTATTTAAAGATGTGTGTGATCAATTTACCTGCAGCAGAAAAGTAAACAAAGGTCCCATCAGCGAACAGAGAAGGCTGTCATAGTACTGATGAGGACAGGATATGACCAACTGCTTCATAAATACACGTGATAAACAATATTAAGGCAAACAACAGAAACAAATTCTACTCTACTACACATAATTCTTGAACTTAACGGGACAGTTCACCAGAGCATAGAAATTTGCTGTTAATGAAAATTTGCAACCCAAAATAATTCATGTAGCTCCAAATGACAAACTGAGGTCTTATAAATTGAAACAATCGGTCTGTGCAAGAAAATTAACATTTACAACATTATTAGTAGTTATCCATAGCTTCAGGCAACCGGTCCTTAGCGCTCTAGTTGCATCACTGACACGGTGACAAATATTAAGATTTTACACAACTACCAGAAAAACAACACAATCTACAAAGTTTTACAAAATCCATTCTTATGGCATCTGAAACTTAAACCCCATTGAAAATCTGTGGAATGACTTGAAGACAGCAGTCCACAAAAGGTCACCATCAAATTTAACTGAACTTAAGCAGTTCTGCAAAGAAAAGGGGAAATATTGCAAAGTCTATATGTGCAAAGTTAGTAGAGATATATCCCAACAAACTTAAAGCTGTAATTAAAGCAAAAGGTGGTTCAACAAAATACTGACACAAGGGGGGTGATCCTTTTTCCAACACAGTGATTGTGGTTTTTAATTTGTTTAATTTTTTTTAACATGTTAGTGTTAAATATTTTGCTTGATGTTAGAAGTTGCACTGAGTAAATACAGCTGGATAAAACAAAAACTGTGTCCATCTTTATTTCAAGCTGCAAAGCAAAAAAAGTGATTATTTTGAAGGGGGTAATTCTTTTCTATATCCACTGTATATAAATAAAAGTGAATTGAATATTGTCAGGAGCTGCAGGGACTCGTTTTATGTTGCCTGTATCTGTGTTTTTTAATCTTAAGCACCTGCAGACTTGCATTTTGATTCACCAAGGACAACAATTTTAGCTAAAAATCTTTACACTTCTACTGAACAAAAAATGTCACCCACATCTTGGATGGCCTGAGGGTGAGAAAATTAATATCAAATGTTCATTCTGGGGTGAACTATCCCTTTAACCTCCCAAAGAAATCCAGACCTAATGACACTATTAGAATCCTTTACATAATCCAAGGTGAGCACCATGATGGCTGATGCTACTGCAAATAATTTAATAAAGGTAATTTTGAAATTATAAAAAGGATATGGACTATGGGACGAAACCTATGGTCCGGAATGCTCTCCAAATGAAAGAAGGCGGAGTTGACAATCTGGTCTGCCAAACCCTCTATCGCATAAAAGTCCTGTTGCAAGCAGGGACCCACATTCCCAAGGATGTGGTAACTAAAAAACATTAATTAATGACTTAATTATTGAGGCTGCGTTTACACTGGCACGCTAATCACTTACACTGATTAGAATTTGTAGCACGTGTAAACACAAAAATCCACACGAGATTCAATATTTTTCATATCCTATCTGAGCCACTACCAAAAACCCAGACATCTGACCTGCGTCTAAACACACATATCCGATTCACTTTGGCTATAATGTAACATTTCACACATGAACCTGGCTAAAATGCCAGCATAAAATAAAGAACATTTAAGGTAAATATAAGGAGGCTATAAGGATATATGGCGTTGCTGTGTCACCAATTTGGACAGCATTAAAGCTGTCTTTATGATAGCAGATTTTGCTTTTTTCCTGTCTAATCAATTGCTGTTGGGTGTACTTTTGCCAATTTATAAACAGATTAATTAGCAAAAGTGCATCCACAGTTCAAGGGTCAATCATGGCACTCATATTAGTGAATGACTGGAATTTTTTTGGGCAGGAGATTAATGTAAACGCACATCAGATACGAGGCGTGTGTTTAAACAGGCAGGACAAAAAATTGGATATGGACCTAAAGATTGTATCTGAGCATTAAGCCTTGCAGTGTAAATGCAGCCTTATTGGGAGAATGAACAGATGCACTAGAAAAGGAAACAGAAGTGAAGAGCAAGACCCAAGAGAACAGTGAGCAAGATCACAAAATAAATTAATAGCATAAATTATTTTTCTAACAAAAGTGAGCATCAAACATCAGGAGTTCTAACCAATTATCGTAGAGGGATGAGAAGAAGCCCTGCATGCGTTCAACAGCAGTTCTATACACAGGTGAGTCGTAGGCATCTAAAACTGGTTGAGAAATTCCTGTCGGAAAATGGAGTAATTTCTTTAGCATACCCAGTAATGGCAAAAACCAAAACACAGAGAACAAACCAAGAGAAACAGCATAGAAAAAATGTCTAAGCAACCAACCTAAAACAAAATTCTTTTCCACATCTGTGATATCATGGACCTTAAAGAAGGTCTTGCTGAGCCGGGTGAGGTTCTCTGGCAAGAACAAGCTGTTGTGGGTCCTAAAAAGATCAAGAATGGAAAATTGTCTAAACATTTAGACAAAACCAGTTTTACAATATTCATAATAGTAAAAATACAGCATACTATTAATGTTTCCATAGTGAGGATTTTTCCTGTATTAAAATTAGTTTGTGACAATGAAGTTAAATTTTTTAATGGTTCTTTTTTCTGTGGAGTGATTGTGACATTCTATTCTGTGGAGTACCTGAATTACAGCTGCACCCACCCACATTTCAGTGCAGGACATCTTAAAATAAAGTGTAACCATGTAGTCTAAATAATCCACAGAAAAGTCCTTCAGAGCCAGGGAAAACCTACTAAAACCTAGGGAAAAGACTACTAATGCACTTTGAGCAAAATGTTTTGAAACAACCTCAAGTACCTGATAAGGGCCAGAAGGTTAGGCAGCAGGGCACACACAGGCTCAGCACAGGGGTTTCTGTAGATGGGGTCCCCATCAGAATTATAGCCCACCACAAAGCCGCCTGCTTTTGCTGCCTCAAGTTCATCAGGCCAACGAGAACGCTTTACCACTCCCAGTATGGTATACACGCAAAAACTAAGCTGCCATAAGACACAAGCCAATTAAAGTTAAACATATACAGAATATATATATATATACACATACGTACACACACACACACACACGTACATACGTACACACGCACACG
>JAZGTK010014172.1:0-13889 GCA_036877625.1 Ambastaia sidthimunki
AAACATACTAAATGGTGGATTTTTGTTAAGTGATTTGGTTTATGAGGACACAGGAAGTGTTCCCATAAAACATGTTTACATTGTTATACACATCATTATACACATTTGTGTCCTCATAAACCACATATTTAAACCATATCTAAGTGGGGACATTCCATGGATGACTTATGCTTATATACACAGCTAATTTTAAAATAACTATAAAAACACTACATTCTAACCAAAGCTTGTTTTTTTATAATATTTTATAGCATTTTTGCAAATGAGGATGTCCACAAAAGAAGGTTTTGCTCAGATCTTGTCAGGTTTTGCTCACTTTTGGGTACAAATTTGCCCCATATACGGATAAGTAAACCCACACACACTTTGTATAGTGATGCTGTCAACATTCATTTGAGTTGATGGGCTACGTGGAACTTGTAAGACACCTTTTACTGCAGGAAATTGGATGTCCTGAACTGCTTCTTTGCAGTACATAAGATTAAGAGAAGCATGCAGGCATGCACACATGTTGTAATGTTAATGAAAAAGAAGTCTTTCTTTTGAGAGTTTACTGGTATGGCACCAGCAGCAATATGGGAATATGTTTAATTGTTAAGTAATAATAGATATACAACATGCATACAGTAAATAGCTTTAAAGTGATATAAATCACAAACAAAAGTACACACACATACATCTAAATTATGCAGCTCCAGACAGCATTTCTACACACATTATTGGCTGCTTTGAGATTTAGAATCTCAAATAAATTGTTTTAAAGACTAAATGGTAAACAAGCACACAAGATCTGGGAATACAAACATCGTTTGTGTGCCAATTCAAGATTTCCCAGCCAAAAAAGGATATATCTATCTTTCTGCACACAATGCTTTAGTGCAACCCCACGGCATGTCATAAAATGCCGTGGGGTAAAATGTGCACATACTGTAGAGGGACCTTGGCATTGTGTTTTATGTGTTTCTTTTGAGCACTGGTGTTCTGCCAAAGCTTGCTTCACCTGTCAACACATTCCAAGCTGAATACTGGCCTCTACACCATGTCAGCTGCCTGAAGACAACACTGAGATGATATTGTGTGCACCATCTTCTGGCTCTTTGACCTCATCACATAACCTGGTTCTTCATTACCACCATGCACTTCACAAATACCCTCAACCTGGTAACAGCAGAGAGGTTAACAAGACCATTGTAAAAAGGTCAATGACCTCACGGCGGTCAAGTAATGCTTTTGGAGATTTCCCGCTGTAGTTTCTCTGTAATCTACAAAGCTGTGACTTACAGACTCAAGTCTCTCTAGTGCAGGCGGTTAATGAGTCTGTCTAACCAAATGGATGTGGGTTGGGGTGGTTAAGGACATGAAATGAGTGCTATGCTCTTAGACTTTAATCCCCTCACAAGACCGAACAATCTAAGCCAGTACGGCCCTTTCAGCATGCCTGAATGGCTGCCATCATGGTTCAGCATGACTGGTCTGGATGTAAGCCATCAGTTTCTGTTAGCTGAGTCAAAGACAGAGAAGCTTCTGAACTGTAGATTTGTAATCTTTAAACCGGAGGGTCACAATACATCCATCAATTATACAAGCGACAAATTCCTCTAAAGATTGATTTCTGGATTAACTTACATAGCCGGTAAAAGCCTTCAGAGGGAATGCCAATATAGGATTTCAACAGCTCTATAATTAAGTTACTATCCCCATAGCCTGTCTTCTTTGCTACATCTTATGAACTTTGTGAACTATGTTTTAAACAGCCTGTATGTACATGAGTATGTATGAGTCAATGACAAATAATTTTTTATATGTAGAGTTTTGTGAAAAAAATCTATAATCATTAAGTTGCATGGGCTTAGAAGGTCTTAGAATTGTAATGTTTATTCATTATTCATGTTGGTTACCTTGTTGGTTGACATTTTAGACTTTGTGCCTCTTAAAAAAACAATAATTTAACATGTTCATTGTAGGAATTTAAATAAATAGATTTTGGATGTCATTAACTTACACATCAAGCCACTTTGTAGAATTTCTTTTTCAGAGATACAGCAGTAACACAGAGAAATAAGCTACCAAACATTGGAACTCAAGAAATAAACATGACAAGAATGACTCAAATACATGACTGATCGTGACTCATACTGAATGTGAGCTACAATGTTGACCATTAAGGGCGCTAAGTCTGTTAGGTCTGTTGACTGGAAGCGGGTGTTGGCCACCCACATGCATGAGTGCAACTGGAGGCTCAGCTTGTATTGAGGGTGATGACATACTGGTTAAATAGCGTCTCTGCTGAGGCCCTAAACTCCAAACCTTTTCTATAAAGCAGGCTCCAAACCGAGCATTTGCTGAACTAATGTTTACACACCTAATTACAGATCAGCAGAGGTCAAAACACGGGCAAGGCTAACAGTCGTAAAGCGGGATGCTGCAGTACGTCACACGGTTTGCTTGTTTGCGGCCAGTGGGAAATGTTGTGGGCTAGTCAGCAGCAGAGAGGAGAGCTTGTGTCAGGCGGAACGTGAATCTCGTCTGTTAACTCACATCACCATGGGACACACTGCGCATAGAAAACAGTTATGAGCTAAGGACCCCTGCGTTGCATTGGCTCGGATCTCATGTGGGCCAGGGATCATAAATCAAAGCACGTAAAATGGACACTTGTTTTCATAATGTTTCCCTCTTTGTGTGGGGGCGTGCAGATTTCCAGGGCCTTTTGACAGGGCAGATTCCTGACTAATGAAAAGCAGGCAAAGCACGCACGCTGCATTTACTGAAATATCTCAGTGAGTTTTTTTATGCCACTGTCGCCTCTGGCTTGCTCATTGGGGGTTTTAAGGCACTACCCAGCCAATAATTTTAGATTTAAAAATGACTTTTAAAAAAAGTTTTTTTTTAGATTTTAAGAATGTTTCCATTAAGTAACAAAAACATGTAAAACATTATTTTTGACGTTGTATTAACATTATTGTTTGGTCATAAGAACGTTATTTAAACTCTTCAAAATTATGTAACATTTTAAATGGTTTCACTGCAATAACATTTCTGATACATAACGGTAAAAAAAGTTCTACTAATATTACTTTAAGAATGCTTTCTGATAGTTGAGAAAACTTTAGAATATTAGCCAACATTCTGAGAACTAGCTAGCTGGGTGTTTTTGGTTATTTTGCCTTAAAACATTATCTATTTTGAAAAGCACTGTACACATGAAATGATTTAAAGTAAACTGCTTTTTCTGTTTCTCCCACCACACACACGCGACCAAAGCATTCAAGTTCAGACTGAACACAATACTGGAAATCTCATTGCTCCACATACCTCCACAGAAGGTGTGTGCGTGTGTAGGAGTGATGTCTTTGCAAGATGAGCTATACAGTAACTCTGAGTGTCAATATCACTATGCTGACCTACTGTACCTCTCTAAGGTCAGAAGCTTGGATTTGCCAGGCCTCAACATTGCAGCAGTCAGCACTACACTCACATTCTGAGTATGGATTTAATCAACCTGGTCTTGGTCTTATTCTCATTATACTGCATTCAAACACTGCATTTTATGTATTTATTTCTGATGAGAGGCTTACTGACAGGCACAAAGTGGTCAATAATCAAGCTGAGCAACACACATTCTGTAAAGACACTTTATCCATGCAATATATTAGAAAAAAGAGAAAGACGAAACCAGGAAAACATCTCAGCACATGTTGATTTTACCTCAAGAATATTAATGGATGGCACAGATCGACTTCTTCCATACACACACAGACCCATAAATAGACCCAAGGGCAGTCTTAAACTCAGAAACACTAGATCTGCTGTCCAAGCTCCAATCACACATAAATACCATTTTTCATTCAAAACACAGACGCCACAGTCATTGGAATTGTAATGTTAGAATCGCTTCAGCAACAAAATAAAAGATTTACTGTATTCCCAGCAGAGCCAGCAGTGAATTTTTCCCACACTGAACATATCAGAGATATGTTGTACGTTGTAAATTCTGTGCCTCCAGGATATCACCATGCACTTCCAATCAACACAAAAAAAACTGCAAGCAAGGTTACAGAGTGACGCCTGGTAAAAGCCAGCCAATGTCCTATGAAATTACAAACTCCATCTTCATTTTTATGGCAGATGGAAAATGCACTCTGACAGAAACGCTGCAATTTTGTAAATTTAAAAGGCCCATACTAAACCTGCCATCACATTTGTGAATGTTCAACTGAAAAGACCTTCACATGGTTGATACAGCAAGCGTGTGAAACGGATGGTTAAAGTTATATGAACTACACAGAGTCACATGACCATGATTAGTGAGCTCTCACCTCTGATTCCCACACTCAGCTTGGTAACAGTGTTAGCAACAGCTGGGCTTTTTATGGTGTAACCAGCCTTCCAGCACATTTACCAATCACTCTCTCATCACACTATAAACACAGACTGACAGTTTGTTCATGTGACTCCACTCAGTTTGACCCATAAAAATGATCTGTTGCTGTCTGAAATTATACACCTGTACCCAACACAAATCCTTCCCTCCTGAGAAAAAGCTATTTTGGTACAGAGATGAAGGAAACCTAAGATATTAACTTCGCTATGAGGAGAGACGTTTTCAAAGTCAAATTATTTTACATACACTACAACAACTGTAAAGATATTTGTGATACATGCAGCCAAAAGACAGTTCCAGTATAAAAAGACTCCTGAAGACAAACCAGCTTGCCTTATAATCATGCTAACACACAAACAAAGCTGAAGAAAATGTTAATTTACTTACTAGAAAAAAATTCTTTGTTTTTGTGATTCTAACATGATCATTCTGTGATATTCCTCCTGTTTGCACAAATCTCTGTACATCTTGAGCACATGGCTTATTGAATAATGCTAATAACCAAATAAAAATAATTGTTGATAATAATAATAGATTTCTTCACAATAGCACAGGTGCATAAATTCTTTGGAAGAAAAAAAATGTCTCTTATTTATTATAGAAATTAGATTTAGAGGCTTTGCATACTTGAACTTTTTCTCCATCTATAGACCCACCCATCCCCACAATATAACTTCAGTAATTTCTTCTCTGTCCAGACATGATGTCTCTTACAGCAGCTAGTGAAATGCCTAAAAGCAGCTGGCTATGACACACCATATGCAAAGCCAGGAATCAGAGAGTCTGTGTAAAGAAACTGGCAGCAATGTAGTTCAGACTCTCTGAGCTATAAACACAACTTAAAGCTATGAGGACAAGGGCGTATAACGGCAGATCCTGTTTCACATTGTTTTAAAGCCTTGGACAGATACAGACTATTGATAAATGTATATGTGTATACATTGACAATGTGAAGATTGTCTTTATAATGATAGAATCACAATCCAGTTTAATATTTCATCCTGTACAGATGGAGGGAGGGATGTATTGTGGAAACACAATGGGTCTTGTGATAAGATGTTTTCAGTTAATAAGATCTTATAGAACTTCTGCTCTCTTTGTTGTTATGAGACACAGAGGTAAAGTATGTGGGTGAGAGTTAAGACAAGCTTTCTTACAAGGCAAAGTCTGGTGACAAACACTTTAAATCTTTACACTAAAATAACTGCATATGCCCTTGCCTTTAGTAACTTATTGCAATGATTTGCAATATGGGATGTTTAAATGATGCAGAATTTGACAGATATATTATTTAAACTATAAAGTATTTATATATTTGCGTTACCCTAAATTTATGCTGGTTAAAGTTGCTATACTAGATAATTTTTAATGTCATGCAGTAACAATGAGTGTATTGCAATAATGATAACACATTGAGAATAATGGGAATAACAAAAAAAAAATCAAAAGTACAGCATGCAATGACTGTTAAAATCAGCAAAACCTTTTGAAATAGACTGTCTGCAAAGCTTTTTATCTCAGATAACATGAGGGAGTTGTTAAAAACGGTTTACAATGTTCATACATACAGCACCAGCCAAATGTGAAATCTGATGAACCCATAAAGAATGTGTGAGAAAAATGCAAATACACACACATTGAAAAAGAGCTGAATTCAAAAACCATTCAGACAATGTGTTTGTGTTTAGCAGTAAAGAACGCTGCCATATACTGAAATTACAGAGACACTGACTAGGATGCCGAAATTCCTTTTGGTGGGATATACTGGCATCTGCCTACATTCAAAATAATTATGATCCATAAGCAAGAGAAAACTTCACTACACCAACATCCAAACATATTTAAAGACAGAAGAACATTAATATCTTCAGTCCAGAAATTAGTAAGAGGAAATAAATGTTGCTGTTGAAATGTTAAAGGTTAACATTATTGTGAATTAAAATATTAACTTTATATACATATCTGCATTGACATTATGGGAAAAGATCACATAACACAGCAGTCCTCAATCCAATCTCGAGACCTTGTTGTTAAACAAAATTCAAAGACGTAAATATTATGCAGCTATAAATATTAACAACTAGCGTTTCATTATTTTACCCAGTTTAAATTTGACATCAAGCTGTCGTAACGTGGGTTCAAAGTTGCACTAAAGTTTTGAAAGCATATTTTAAGACACTTACCACCGACTGCGTAAAAAGCGCTTAAGCAATAGCGTCCATACAGAAATAGCGCTTTAAAAAACGGCGTTCTTGTGTTAATTCTTCTAAGGCTGGAGAAGTTCAAAAATCCGAGTCGCTCTATTCCTCTCTAAAGTAGGAATAACAGAAATTCCCGTTGCTGAAAGATACGGGGTTAAAACATAAAGCCACTACACATCTCTGCGTCCATCCTGCTGGAAGTGACTACTGCAAACTGCCTTGAATCCCGCTGGACCCTGCCCCCATCTCTGCGCACTGGACCGCCGCTGGCAGGACGCTCACGTTCGGATCCCGAGCGCTGATCTGGAGCGACAAGCTTTACGGCTATGGGAGAGTGGGCATGTTGGGGGGGCTCACGACAAACGACAGGTGCAAGTTTATGAACAAGCGTAAACTAAGTCCAGTAATGTACTTTGTGGTGGATGTCAAACCAAAACAGGAATGACATTGTTATTTGGGCAATACAAATTTGAATTATTTAAATAATTTCTGAGTTTCCTACTCAAAATAATTGTAAAGAAACTGTATAGCGCAAACTTCTTAAAGTTCGCGTGAACCGGAAATTGCGACCGACTTAAGTATAAGTATGGTGACGTATTTCCGAGAAAATAGAAGACGTGCCTTGTTTTTCACTAGGAATTGATTGAATCTACAAAAGTAGGCGTTTCATTTATAAATGTTAAAGTAGTATGTTCTATATATTATGTGTGGGTGCAGTATCCATACATTTCGGACATACTACATCCACCATGTTTTCATTGTCATGTGATTTGTATAGTAATGGCAAGTCTGATTCATTTTGACAGACTGGTTCTTTCTGACATTTCGGTTCAATGAACCAGTTCATAAAAACAATTCATTTGTTCCTTATGTTTTCATGCAGTGGCATCACATTTTTCTAACTACTCAAAGAAACCTTCAAATAAAGTAATTTGTGTGAGTGCATGTTGCAGATTATTGCCTTTAGCTTAAGTTAATGTTGTTTGTGGTAACAGTTCATTTGCTTCTTCATGTTTAAATAAAAATGTATTCAATAAAACTGTTTTCCAGTGTTTGCAAAAATGCTCTGAATAGGATCTTATGCTTTCAAAGTTAGGTTGCCTCTCCCTACCTTTACCTTTGTAATGCAATGTGACTCTTAAAACTATAAAAAAAACAGACTGTGTACACCAAAACATAACTTAAATCCACCTATATTGTCCATCCCTTGTATTACTTATTGATTTCTGTAACAGAGTCTGTAATAAGTTCTCTGGGCATAAAGTGTCTTTGAAATTTTTCGTTTTGTTATTTTGTTTCTTAAGGGACCTATGGGGCATAATAAGACAGTGCAAAGCATTGTTATTTGTTTTAGTCATGTTGTTCAGCAAATTAACTAGTGAAGGCTTGAAGCATATTTCTTGATAGAAATACATTAATCTGCATGAACTTTTACTTTATTCTTTTACTATATTTTCAAAAAAGAATATAACTGCAGTAGTAGTGACCTGAATTATACAGATGAGAAAGACTGTGGGGGTGAACAGTGGGGGTCTCAGCAGGACAACAAAATTGTCACATTTTTCATCATTCATACACTTCTGGTAAAAATCAAAGCAAATAATAATACTAAAATTATGACTCAAAGACAACAATAAAGCTAAAAAAACAATGACCAAAATTCAGAACAGCAGAAAAGGAAGCACAGACACACATGCTGTCCAAATCCTGGACCATATTGTTAAGTGGCAGAATGCTGCTCTGTGTATGGAAGGTGAGAACAGATGTGACTCATCAAGGCCTCTCATGCATTTCAATGCATCTATGTGTGTTCAGGATGTTATGCACTTATGATCTTTATTTAAATGCAGATGCACATGTTAAATCCTATGTCATGCTCATATAACTGACCCAAATATGAAAAAGTTTATTTACAATTTGAAGTTGTATAAAGAGCAACTGTACTTCTGGTACAGAGCCAGGTTTATCATAAACAAAAATACAGGCTCTTATATAAGTTTAGTAAATTAAAATGTCATGGGGCTCAATTAAACATTCAGTTTCAGAGTAACGTAGCAAGCCAGAAGGGAATCATTTGCATAATTCAAGACCTGTTAAATCAGAGGGGTGCACTGCAGTATAAACATTCTCAGTTGTACTGTACACCCTTGTAATGTATGACCTCTCATACAAAGCCCATCTTTTTGTCCACTCACAGCTTCTCCATATTAGACAAAGATACAAAACTAGGCCAATAACAGTCTATTTTCTCCTCTGCATATTTAAAGCTTAGTTAATTGTGCCATTGTCTTTAATTACTTTGCTAAATGTGAGTACTAAAGTCAAACAAGGATTTTACAATATAAGAACTCCAGAATAACTCTAACTATACATCTAACTATACATCAGTAACTATACATCTTCTGGTCTTTATTAGTTATTTAATGCTTATATTTGTATTTGGTTTTTAGTCATTTATGGTAACTAATTAGAAATTGCCTTTCATCTTTTGTCACGTGATTGGTGTTTCCTGTGCACAGGGTGTTTCCTGTGTACATACTGTAAATAACATTTTACCTAGAGTATATTTATATTATATGTATAGTGGTTGTTCTGCACAACCACCGAATTTTCCCTATAGATAATTTCTAGAATATTTAAGCATTTAAATATGTGCACTCAACTTTGGAGAGAAACTACAACCATTTTTGTAACAATTCAAACAACTACCATATTGGATAGATGGAAATAACAATATTTATTTTTTCACTCAGAATGAGGAGCAAGGAGAGAGCAGGTGGTTTCTTACATTGACCACTAGAATAACAATCAGTTGGCAGTGTCTTCACCTCCAATTTTGTTTCAGAAACTCCTTGACATTCTGCAATCCATCTTCTATCTTAGAAAGTAACCGGGCTAAGTGTAAATGTAATCTGTGGACCAGTTCCAAATAGAACAGGACAGCTGGACACATCTCTGGCCAATTGCTCCATCACTACAACATGCAGGGATAGAGAGATAGAAGACAAGGAGCAAGAGATAATGAGCAGGAGATAAAGTTTTCTTACTGTTTATCTTTTATGGCTTCGTTTTTTTTAATAAGGTTTCTTATGTTTAAAGTTTGATTAGTCTGCAAGTGCCAAATATCTGATGAGTGTAATTTGAAAAAGCAGCTGCAACAACCAGTAATAAAAGTGGCATATTTAATATCAGTGGCATGTTTAATATCCTTGGAGAGTCTTAACAAGGTTTCATGAATATGCATACGGTCATTTGAAGGTTGCATAATGTTCTTTTAAAGGTAGCATAATGTAAAATGTGGGTGAAAAATATAATTTACTCATATTCTGAATAGATTCATGATAATACTTTGTGGATGGGTGACTCAAACTTAAACAAAACAGATTTTTGGAGACAATCGTCTAAACACTAATTTGTTTACCACTTTGTAACCAAGGCATTTCCTCATTCAGATGAAGTCGCGAATGAAAGAGAAGAAACAAACACACAGAGAAAGTAAACAACATTTTCTATGACATGCAATAATGCTGTTTGATTGTAATTAGTTTTGATTGATGGAGATGGGAATTTTAAGCAACTTGTAGATGTAGAAGACTTACAGACTTCCCTTGGAGTGTCTGGAAATGAAAAGCAGCACACATCTTATAAAACTGACCATATTTTCTGGTCAATAGCCCATTTTGCAAATACTGCAGTAATAAAGTAGAACAATGAACAGCCTCATTACTTTTGTCAAACAAGTAATAAAAATACACAGGACAATGTTTATAATATATCATAATTTATACCAGATCTTCAGATGGAACATCTCATAAGTGATGCCAGTTAGACTGACATAGTCTATATAAGAGGCACAAAGTCAAACATTTACTTTTTAAATAAATGAAATTTATATAGTAAAGTATAGTATAGTCTCCAGACATCCACAGAACTTGAGCACCAAGGGCTTTGGGCAGCATACAGTACATATCTGAGCAGGATCATAATTACTCTATCAACTGACTTCAAGGGAAATCCAAACATAATGCAGCCTAACACGAGTCTGCATACATTTTAATTACTTCTACTAGCCCCTCTAGAGAACTCATAGCAGTTGCCCACATTCCTGCCATTCCAGAATGGGATTATTCATGTACTTAAATGGATGGTTTCCCAGAAGGGTTTGCTTTAGTCACACACTGCAAGGCAACTTGACAGTGAACAGTTGTAGTCAAAGCAGACTAATTCAAAATCGCTCATTGTGAAGTGAAACCATTGTGGGACTACATTAAGCATCCTTTCAATTCAAAGAACCACTGTGCAACCTCACCCAACCCTCTGAGCAGCCTCACAAAAGTGTTTTTGGGGGTTGTTGGGTGTATGTGTGTGTTTGTGTATATGATTGTGTCTTTCTCTTAGAGGTATCAGGCCCTTTTGTGGAATGGTGAACTATTTGATTTTACCATTGCTCTCCAATTGCCATCATCTGAAACACCTAAAAAAAGAGACAAGAGGCGTCTCAAATCACATGCAGTGAGAGAATGTTCAGACACTATGGCTCCATTGCTACTTCAGTTCACTTCTTCACAGACTTGTAGAAGTGAAATAAGTGCAGAGCTGAGCAGCTGAATCTTCCTTTGTTTAGTTGCCAAAGCTGAAAGCACAGTGTTCCCTAACTGTCATGGTGTGCAGCACTGCATGCTGGATCTGTGTGTCAGCACAAGTAAAACAGGATGTGGTATAGTGGATCTACATAGGCATGTGATTTTAATGTGAGAAAACCTTAAAAGAGTGTGAGCGTGTGCTTTGTATGTGTGCCACTGTTACATAAGTGCTCCCTGAAGCCCTGAGTAGGGGGGGAACCAGAAGCCGCTTACAGTATGAAATGTTCATAGTCACACGGAATCTGTGACTGCAGGACTCTGTAGATTTTTGTACAATTGTAATGCAGGTCATTTGTGATGCTTTGCACATCCCCAACTTTGATTATGAAATATTTTGCTGAATTTAACTATAAGTTGCCAATATCAAGATATTGTTTTTATTTGAGTTCCACTGCAAATATTTTACAAAATTTATTTTCCATTTATTTTGTAAAATTACAATTTAAATGTAGAAAAAGTCCATAGGTTCAGTCTGGACCTGGACCTGAACAATGTCATATGCAATAAAAACACACCTATGCACAGAGGAAACCAGGCACTCATTTTTCACTCATACCGTTGGTCAAGGACAGGTTGTCCCAGGACTACATGGACATTTTTTTCTATTGGCCTGGACTTTACAGTTTCTCCATCATCAGCTTCTACAGTATGATATTAATTAATCACAGAACTAAGACCTTAGCGACTGCAGTGACAACTGCGGCAACTAAAAAAACAGAGAAGGACCCAAATATCCTGTCAATTTTGAAAAATGGATTTAATTATAATTCAATTATCTATTTCTTGAGATGCAGAAAGAAGGATTCTCAACCTTGGGGAACTGAAGACACATTGAAAAGAAAGATAAAGCTGTGGGGCAAGGGATCACAAATTTTACATTCATCCATAGTGAGTATGATAAGATCTAATTTGAGGAAGTGGGGCACAAAGACTCTTCTTTGTGATGTCATTAAAAGCCATGGAATAGAGAAAAATAACACTGTGCTTTATCACAAAATAAGACAAAATCCATATGCATATCATTGCCAGAACACAAAACACGCAGTCACACACATTTTTCCTACCTGTGTCATTATTAACAGAGCAGCTGTCAGCATTAGGTCGTGATAGCATTGAGATCACAGCCTCCAAACAGGCACAAGGGCATCCAGGCACTGCAGCTGTTAACTGGGATGTAAACATAGCTTTTGAACTGTTTTGCATGACTGCGTTGGCATTATGAACCCGCCACAGGGAAAGCACAGGCCATTTCAAACTTTGTTATCTTCAGCTCTTTTCTGTCAATGATAAACATTCTGTGGCCTTTTAAAACATCAGATGGTCTTGGCACTTTACTTTAAGAATGTCCATGTTACTCATATTTAGGCATAGAAGGAATCTGCAGACTTTATTTAGTATTTTTTTGCTGATGTTTGAGAAAACTACAGAATTCTGCTAAATGGATTTAAATGTATTAAACAGAGCTGAAAGTACTACACCCTTATTAGTAGTGGAAAAAATGAATTACATTAGACATAACATTTAGTAAATAAAACAGGATGGAATGGAGACTAGAGAAGGCTCTAGTTCTGCCAAAATTGTATGTAAAGTAAATTTAAAATTCACTTTTACAGCAAAATTATGAGCTCATAATAAAAAAAATTAAGTAAAGAGGGTGTGCTGCGCTCAGATATTTGTTTGTGCAGCACAAAAATGCGTACATCTTCAAATATTAAACAGTCATACATTATTTCTACAGTCAGGGTGAATCCAACTCTTTTGTTTGTGGCGTTTAGAGTATACAGTAAAAAAAAAGCTGTTTGCATGGCCATTTTGCTTCAAGCCCGCTCACAAAACGGGCTTGAAGCACGTGGTCTCCAAAATATAAAGGTTTTTAATCCAAGTAATCCAACGATACAGGCATAAACAGGCATGGACAGGCGCAGACAGGGACCACGCAACATAACAATACAATCACAGACAAACTCAATGGAACAGGAAACGACTTAAATAAACAAAACACACTGAACAAGCACAGGAACTCCATATATGGGCAAAACATAGAACAAACCACAAAACAGTCCAAACGGGGGTGTTACACATTTGCATAACCTTTGTGAGTTTAATTATTTTAATTTATTATGCAAATGCTTTGCCTAAACTTCGAATGTTTAAACTTCGAATGCTTCGAATTTGAGGAATTGTAAAAAGTTACATCAATTCTTCCAATTTTTATGGTTTAAAACGCATAAACGCAATTTAATGCATAGTATGGCCCTCACTGCATCTTTTCTATGAGAAATGTCATGGAGCAAAGTGCTTGTTGTCTTAAAATATTGATAACTTCACATAAATGAATCACATGAACACTCATGAGACAAACACATATTAAACCACTTTTCCTCCCTTGTTCATTTAGCAGCATTACAAGCTTTGCTGAAATTACATGGATGGGCACATCCATAAGTGATGTAACACTTGGCCTCTTCCATTCTGTTAGGCACAGGGCTGCAGTTTGCCACTGGCTGAACACAGCCTCCTTTAACTCAGCAGGGAATGAATGCATGCTGGATCCAGAGTTGCCACAGCAGCTGTGGAAATGTTATGCTTGGCTGAGGTCATGGTAACAGCTAAAAGTTCCCGTGGATGTTGTTGTTGTATAGTGATCTATACAAACACAGG